>ML820610.1:51458-76459 GCA_009831015.1 Picea engelmannii
TAAATGAGATTGTGCCCAATGGATTAGGCCTCTGGTTTGATAGGATTAAAATTTCTTAATTCTAGTCACCTGTCATTTTATCTTAAACCTTGCTTGTCTAGTTATCCCATTCTTTATCTTTCAAATCTGACATCCTCTGCTTAATTGTTAGTACTACTACTTAGTGACAATGGGAAACTAGTGTTCTTAAATAACATGAGAGAGCCCTTGTAATGTTCCCAAGCCAATATTTTTGCTTGGAACACTAACTGATCATTGATTAACTTATGTTTGTGTGTTTATTTGCAGGTTGACTTCTTAAGTTCGGCCTTAGGGTTTATAGTTAAGTTATCAAGCATAGATCTGGAGATATAATCAATGGAAATACAAGATATGACCAACAACACAAGATATGGAACCAAACATCATAGATTTGACCTTTATTGATATAATGAGAAAGAACTTGATACAATAAGGATGCAGATATGGAATAACATTAGATGGATCCAGTAGATAAGATATGAGCTGCTACAAAATGATCCCGACAAGAAGAAATAAGCCTCCAAAGGATGAATACAATATGAGAAGAACCAGGGTCAAGTCCAAATCCCCATGGCTGATGGCACATCCTCCTGAAGAGCTAAGAAGACCCAATATTTCGGCCTAGATGATGGAATCCTCCAAGTGACTCCCAAATCCAGTAGAATGATAGATCGGGGTGAGTAGAACCCCCTCCTGAAGTCTCAGACCAAAATGCTAAGAGATGCTCCTCCAAATGTTGAATCCTCAAGTGAAGTTGCGCCCTCCTAAATCCTGTCAATGCCCAATAATTTGGCCCTGACGAAGGAGAACTCCAACTGCCCTGAAACTTGCTAGAAAGATAGATCGAGCCACTACAAGTAACTAGGTGAAGTCTCAGGGTCAAATCTGAAGTATAATCCCTCCAAACTGAATAGATTTGAATCTCAATAATTCCCTCCTTCTCTCCAAATCGTGCCAATTCTCTAAGAAATCATCCGGCAAGAGTAACCCTCTCAAAATGCACTAAAATTGATGATCAAGGCCCTGGAAGAAAACCCAAGTGCTAGAATCTCCAAAAGCCCTGCCAATCTCTTGGATTGAACTTCCCTCAATGAATGGTGCACCCTCTTGCTTAAAACCCTCAAGGGTACGACCTGTAGATGTATAGGATAAGTGATGATACCTGTAACTATTGTAGAATGGTGTGGGTGGAGTATTTCATCCCCGAGACCAAGCTTGGAACACGATAGGTGGAATCTTTCACCACCGAATTGTTCTCTAGGTTTTGTATTCTCAAAACCCTTAAAATTGTGTGCTCAAGAGCCCAAAAGAAAAATGCATAATAATCCAAGATGAGTGAGAGGTGCACCCTTGCCTTTCCTTTATAACTCCATTTGATTTCTATGTTGATTTAGTTAACCCATAGGGTTAACTCCTAACTCAACCTCAAGCGCTCTAATTCCTCATTGAGTTACTTTTTACCTTTTCAAGTCAACTTCATATTAGAACGTTAAGTTTAGCTGACTTTTCCCCATGCTGCATGAGCCTATAGTCTAGTGGGGATGAATAGACTACCGAGTCTCTCCAATCCTCTTCATCAAGAGGTGGGGGATATTACACTCTCCCCTCCTAGAAAATTCTTGTCCACAAGCAATTCTGAACCTATCTCCTGTATCACATGTTCACTCTCCCAAGTAGCATCCTCAATAGGAAAGTCCTTCCATTTGAATAAGTACTCCTTGATGCTCCTCCTCCTTATCTTCTTCTCTAGAACCTCCATTATCTCCTCCGGTATTAGTGCCAATTGCCCCTCCTCATTTAAGGGTGGTAGTATCTCAAGTGGAGTGATGTGTTGGACAATGGCCCTCTTCAAGCATGACACATGGAAGACGTTGTGAATCTTGCTTCCCTGTGGAAGATCAAGCTCATAAGCCATGACCCCTACCTTCTTGTTGACCCTGTAGGGACCAAAGAACCGAGGTTGGATATTTTTTTCTCCACTTCTTTTGATCGAAGCTTGTCTATACGGTTGGAGCCTTAAGTAGACCAAGTCACCAACCTCAAATGTACACTCTACCATGTTCTTGTCTGCTTGGACCTTTTCTGATTTTGTGCTCTTTGCAGATGATCCTTTAGTTCTCTGAGTATATCCTGACTCTGCTGCACCTAATCCTAAACCATAGGAGCTCTGCTATCACCAAAGACAATCTCTACAAAGGAGAGAGGGTCATAACTGTACAAGGCCAAGAATGGATTCATACCAATAGACATATGATAAGTGGTGTTGTAACAATATTCTCCCAAGTGTAGCCACCTAACCCAGGGTTTTTGCTTCCCTACTACATAATTTTTGAGGTAGCCTTCCACTCACTTGTTGACTATTTCGGTTTTCCCATCAGTTTGGGGATGGTAACTAGTGCTAGGGGTCAAGGCCATACCAACCAACCTGAATAACTCCTGCCAAAAGGTGCTCATAAATCGACTATCCCTGTCACTAACAATGGTCTTGGCAGACCATGTAGTTTGAAGATCTCCCTGAAGAACAAATCTATAACCTGTGTTGCATTGAAGGCTGTGGAAATGGAGAAGAAGTTTGCAAATTGAGTTAACCTATCCACCACTACAAAAATACAATATTTACCATGTGCCCTTGGCAATCCTATGATGAAGTCCATGGAGATGATTTCCCATTTGTGCTCTAGGATGGGTAGAGGTTGTAACAATCATGTTGGATGTGTGTGCTCATCCTTGTTTACCCAACAAGTAGTGCATTCCTTGATGTGGCACATCACATTTTCTTTCAGACCTTTCCATGAAAACCTTTCCCTTACTTGCCTGTATGTTTTGACAAATCCTTGGTGCCCTACCACCAGTGAGTCATGACATGCTTGTAGTACCTTAGCCTTAAAAGATGACCCATGAGCCAAGAAAATTCGGCCCTTGTAATAGATGATGTCATCCATGATTATGAAGTTGGCATCTTGTATCTTCCTGTCCATCAACTAACATGCAAATTGGTTCTTTGAGTATTCTACTAAGAGGTGAGCCTTACAGTCAACTGAGATATCGGTCATAGCATAAACCGATGGCCTTCTAAATAATGCATCTGCCACTACATTATTCTTCCCTTTGAAAAACTCAATGTCAAAATCATAGGCCTGTATCTTTCTCATCCACTTTTGTTTTCTCTCATTTAAGTCCTATTGTTCCAAAAAGTACTTAAGATTGTTGTGATATGATCTTACCACAAATCTTGCTCCTACCAAATATTGCCTAAATTTGGCCAATGCATGCATGATGGCCAACATCTCTTTGTCATAGATAGTGTAAAGGAGCTCAGGTCCCCTCATCTTTTGGCTCTCATAGACAATTTGGTGCCTATTTTGCATCAGTATGACCCCAATGCCCTCTCCGGAGGCATCACACTCCACTGTGAAGGGTAGGCCGAAATATGGTAGATGTAAAACTTGGCAAGTGCTCATTACCTTTTTCATTTTGTCAAATGTTAATTGGGCCTTTGAAATCCATTTGAAGCCCCCCTTCTTGGTCAAATCGGTCAAGGGTGCACAAATCTGTGAGAAACCCTTAATGAATCTCCTGTAATAGCAACAAATGCCAAGAAACTCCTTCAATTCTGTGAGGGTCTTAGGTGTAGGCCAGTCAAGTATAGCCTTGATCTTCTCTTGGTGTTTCTATACTTATTTTACTCCAATGATGTGTCCTAGATAGAGGACCTCTATCATTCCAAATTCACACTTGGACTCCTTTGCATACAAGGATTGGTCCTCCATGATGGCTAGAATCTGTTCCACATGCTGAATATGTTCCTCCCACGTCCTGCTATAGATCAATAAGTCATCAAAAAATACTAGGAGGTTCTTCCTCAACTGCTTGTTGAAGAGTTGATTCATGCAATATTGAAAGGTGGCTGGTGCATTAGTCAATCCAAATGGTATCACTAGGAATTCATAGTGGTCGTAGTGACATCTGAAGGTTGTCTTGGGGATGTCCTTCTCCCTCATTTTGATCTGATGGTAGCCAGAGCGCAAGTCAATCTTAGTGAAGTAAACAACCCCATGAAGCTCATCCAATAGCTCATCAATTCTCAGAATGGGATACCAGTTCTTAATTGTTTTCTTGTTCAATTCCCTGAAATCAATGCACATGCACATGGTTCCATCCTACTTCTTTACAAGTACCACTGAAGATGAAAAAGGACTGGAACTTGGTCTAATGTGACCCATGTATAACAATTCTTTGATGGACTTCTATATATCATATTTGTACTTCTTTGGGTGTCTATAGTGGTAATGAATGGTTTCACTCCCTCTTCCAGTTCTATGATATGCTCAAACCCCCTATCTGGTGGTACTCCTGGTGGAATGGGGCCAAACACCTTACTATGTTTGTCAGTGATTCTCTGAATCTCTGATGCATAGTGAACCTTTCCTTTCTTGTCCACACGTACCGAAATCCTACACTCAACAACATATACAATGTCTTTTCTTCTGAAAATGGCCTCCATGCACTTTGTTGTAACCACCCTAGTTGTGTTTCCTGACACGCCCCTGAGAACTACCTTTTTCCCACTTTCCTTTGTGAAAGACATCTCCATGGTATTGTAGTTGGTGGTGATGGGTCCCAACGTGCTAAGCCACCGAACCCCAAGGATGATGTTTGTGTATGAAAAATCCATCACATAAAATTTTCGTGCTAGATCATGCCTTCCCAATGTAAGCTTCATTCTTGGAATATACTTGTTACAAGGCATGGTGATTCCTCTTGCTACCTCTACTTTGAATCCTTCAAATTCCACCATGGGTATGTGACTCCTTTTTAGTAGGGATGCATCAATAAAGTTGTGAGAAGCACCCCCATCAATGAGGACCAAAACCTTTTTCCCCTGCAATACCCCTCTCATCCTGAAGGTGTTATATTTGGGTACCCCACTGATGGATGCCAATGTAGCCTTCTCCTCTGTTTCCATGCCATGACTTGTACCTTCCGCTTCTACAGTTTCGGTGGTGTCTGCGTCTATGTTCTGGATGTGATCTAAATCCTCATCCTCCTCATTATCATATGTTACCTCAATGTAATGAGCCTTGCCACGACCCATACACTTGTGGGATGGATCCCAAGGCTCTTTGCATGTATACCATAACTGCTTTCTTCTCATTTCTCTTCTAGTGTTCTTGTCCATCCTACCTCTTCCCTTGTCAAACCCCCTTGGGTCTCTTCCTCCTTGATTCATGGGAGGTATTTGGTCTCTTCCTCCGGTATTTAGAGGTGGTCTAGTGATAAATTTAGATTTTGCTGCTGGGCCTAGATCTCTAGTCCTCCATATGGCATCCTGTAAGTTGGTAGGCTTGAAAGCCTTGACCCAACCCTTTAAGGGTTCCATCAACCCTTCTGTGAAAATCATCATGAGTCTTGAATGAGATACATCCTGCACCATGACTGCTAACCTCTGAAACTCCTCAATATATACCTCTGGTGATCCTATCTTCCTGAGTTGGGTGAGTTCCCTGAAATGTAGCTCTGGATCCCCCTGGTCAAACCTGTCAATAAGCCTCTGTGTAAACTCTGTGTAAGCCACTATATGATTGTGGCCAAGTGTAGTCAACCCATGGTACCACCAATCATGAGCTTTTCCCTCCAATACATGGTGGCAAACTTGATGTCATCCATCTCTCTAACGGGGTTAAGATACAGGTAAGTATCAAGTTTTTGCACCCAAGCCTGTGAAGTCATCTTGGTCGAACCCTCAAAATAGGGGATTTCCATCTTTTAAACCCCACGCTCTAACTCATAGTTGTTCCTGTGGTATGACCTCTGAGTTTTCACTCTGAATTTAATTCCACGATACCGATCCAAGGTTATTTGTCTTTGGACTAGTATGCTCAGTGAGTTATATTCCCTGAAATACTAATCAAAGTTGTCCTTAAGTTCATCTTGGTAGCTTGGCTATGATTTCTCATCCAAGAATGAAGGGAGATAGGGCCTATGGGTGGTCCTACTATGTGTCTGTCCATGTGGTGCACCTTCTCCATGGCTCTGTCCCTCCATATGATAAAAGGGAATATGTTCTTGCTGATGCTTATTCCCTCCCTGAGAACCACTAGCCTCTTTGTTGGCATAAGTTTATGGACCCTTACCTCTATGATTCATCTGCATCAGAAGCTGTGATATCATCTCTTGGTTGTCACTTACCTTTTTCAAGGTTTCTAATGTCTCAGCATGTCCCCTACGTGTTGCCTCCTGGATTTCCTACAGGTGATATACAAGGTCACTCTATGATACTTCTATGGAACGTTGTAAGTCCCTAGCAGTCCTTGCTATCATTTGTGGCTCACTGTCCTCAACTGATCCCTCTACTTCGACCTCTACCTCACCTATCTATTTCCTTCTTCCACCCATATAAATTACACTAAACTTTTGCATGCGCTAATCCTCACAGGATGGGAGGATCAAAGCTCTGATACCACTGTAATGTTCCCAAGCCATTTTTTTTTCGCTTGGAACACTAATTGATCACTAATTAACTTATGTTTGTGTGTTTATTTGTAGGTTGAATTCTTAAGTTTTGCCTTAGGGTTTATAGTTCAGTTATCAAGCATAGATATGGAGATATAATCAATGCAAATACAAGATATGACCAACAACACAAGATATGGAACCAAACATCATAGATCTGACCTTTATTGATATAATAAGCAAGAAACTGGTACAATAAGGATGCCGATATGGAATAACATCATATGGATCCAGTAGATAAGAGATGAGCTGCTACAAAATGCTCCCAACTAGAATAAATAAGCCTCCAAAGGCTGAATACAATATGAAGACCAATATAAGAAGAACCAAGGTCAAGTCCAACCCCCCCTGGCTGATGGCACGTCCTCCTGGAGAGCTGAGAAGACCCAATATTTTGGCCTAGCTGATGGAAGCTTCAAAGTGACTCCCAAATCTAGTAGAATGATAGATCGGGGTGAGTAGAACCCCCTCTTGAAGTCTCAGACCAAAATTCCAAGAGATGCTCCTCCAAATGTTGAATCCTGTTACGAGGGAAAAACTCTCTATGGCCAAGGGTAAACCACAACAGACATGTATGACTGCATAAATTAACTCAATTCCATTGTATGTTATATAAGCTAATGTGCAAGATAAGAAAGAGGCCTACCTCGATCCAACATTCGATGAGGTTCCACTGTTGAGCATTTCGACCCAAAGCTTTATACTTGCAATAAGTTATTAACAAACGAGCATAGAAAGTACATGGTGATAGTATAAAGGGGTTAACACATTAGATAACATAATCCATTAATAAACATTACAAACATGCCCATGGATAATAATCATATATTTGCACGATACCAATAGGATGGGAAAGGAGTATTTCTATTAATAATTGATCAACAGAAGTTACAACATTACAGACTTTCGTGTCGACAGGGTTCGAAACCAAGGAACCAAGTTCCTTCCAACTGGGCCTCCACCACTTCAATCCTCCACCAAAGGCAATCTCATAGGAGAGAGACAATGAGGTTCTCTCAACAATAGGGAAAGAGCTTGGGGGTTGAACACTGTGTTCAGACTTGAGGGACAAAGGGATGCAGACTCAATATGAAGTAATTTCTCCAGAGTAACTTTTCTCTCAAAGTTGAATGCTTTATCCTCTTTTCCATAGCTCGGAATTGTTATTTTATAGCCTTCAAGATGCAACTGAAGGGTCGAGTCAGAACGTTTCCAGTATATGAAAGGCCAAGGATCAGAGATCTCCTGTCGTGACATGGAAACCTGACTTCATTTTTGTATTTTCTGCCACAAATCCCAATGTACGCGGGTTGTAGTGGAGTAGCCAGTGTATACGGATCTTGTATAGCAAATAGGGAGCGTATATGTGGAAAAATGTATATTTTTTGGCTCTGGATTCATCAAAAAGGGATGACAAGTCTGCATAGGGAAATAGAAAAAGGCCCTCTGTGCAAGATAGCAATGGTGAGGCAAATCTTGCTATAAAAAATCCTCAAGTGAAGTTGTGCCCTCCTGAATCCTGTCAATGCCCAATAATTCAGCCTTGATGAAGGAGACCTCCAAATGCCCTGAAACTTGCTAGAAATATAGATCAGGCCATTACAAGTCACTAGGTGAAGTCTCAGGGTCAGATCTGAAGTATAATCTCTTAAAACTGAATAGATATGAATCTCAATAGTGCCCTCCTTCTCTCCAAATCATGCCAATTATCTAAGAAATCATCCGGCAAGAGTAACCCTCTCAAAATTCACTAGAACTGACGATTAAGGCCCTGTAAGAAAAACCCAAGTGCTAGAATCTCCAAAATCCCTACCAATCTCTTGGATCAAACTTCCCTCAATGAATGGTGTGCTCTCCTGCTGAAAATCCTCAAGGGTACAACCCGCAGATGTCCTGGATGAGTGATGATACCTGTAATTGCTATAGAATGGTGTGGGTGGAGTATTTCATCCCCGAGACCAATATTGGAACAATATAGGTGGAATATTTCACCACCAAATTTTTCTCTAGGGTTTGTATTCTCAAAACCCTCAAAACTCTGTGCTCAAGAGCCCAAAAGAAAAATGCATAATAATCGAAGATGAGTGAGAGGTGCGCCCTTGGCTTTCCTTTATACCTCCATTCTATTTCTCTGTTGATTTAGTTAACCCCTAGGGTTAACTCCTAAATCAACCTCAAGTTCTCTAATTCCTCATTGAGTTACTTTTTACCTTTTCAATTCAACTTCATATTAGAACGTTGAGTTTAGCTGACTTTTCCCCATGCTGCATGAGACTATAGTATAGTGGGGATGACTAGACTACTGAATCTCTCCAATCCTCTTCATCAAGAGGTGGGGGACATTATAGCTCTGGTCCAAGAGCCAATTTGTGGCCTAAAGTATGTTTAAATATGTCTTGGCATGGTTTCTAAACAGCTGGAAACAATCTCAAGTTACAACATTCTTTTTGGCATTGTTGTCGAGGACGAAGGATCGATATTTTCCCCAGGGTTTTATCAAGACTAGATCTGGTTCTTGAACGTGAACGAGGATCAAACATAGGCTATGTGGTTCTTCACCTAGTGACTTCATTATGATTCCAATCAAAATTTCAGGACTCTATTGGGAATTAATCTCTATTGACAAAGAAATGAAGAATCATTGTAAAATGATCAGGTACCAAATGACAAGTTTATTTCAAGAAATTTTAGATCTAGTGATTGGTCCTTTATTTCTCTTTCTTATAAATCTGAAAAAAGTTTTCTATTATTTTGTACATTCAATGATCATGAACATTCAAAGTATCACCTCTTTTCTTAGAAAAATAAACTCTAGTTTCTTCTTATGTTCCTCAAATAGATAAGCTTTCTTCATTAGTGCCTTATGTAAATAGTGATGAGCCTCTTGCATCATTTCCTTCTATAAATAATGATGAGCCTCTTGCATCAGTGCCTTTTGAAAATCTTCTTGATCAAAAAGTACAAATCCCTATTCTTCCAAAGCACAGTCAGTCATGTAAACTAGTTGAGAATGAGAATAATATACCAACCTCTACATTCATTGGTATACCTTGTTATCAGCCTACAAATATTCATCCATGGGATTTAAATAGATATAAACCTCTTAAGCCGCTATCCGTCCTTCATGATTTACCTCCTAAAATTTTCAAATATCTTCCTAAATTCAATGGAAAAGATGATGTTTTAGCATAAAAGCACATGGTAGCCTTTGAACATTTCACATATTTCTTAGATATTCAACATGAGGATATTTTTATGAGAATGGTCACTCTCTCTTTAGAAGGATAGATCACAAGATGGTTTATAGACTTAGCAATTGATTCTATTAGTTCTTGGACTAATTTTTATGATTTTTTCTTGTACAAATGGGTTGAGAGGAAATCCCATCATCAACACCTCTCTGAGTTTTATACTATTAGAAGAAGAAATGATGAAACTGTTACGAAGTTCAACAAAATATTTGAAAATACTTATCACATTTTTCTAGTTGATATTCGGCCTTCTGAAGCTACTGCTAAGGTGTATTATGCAATAGCACATACTCCTGATTTGGTATTTTATCTCAGAGAAAGGAAGTCTCCAACTTTGAAACAAATGTTTATTGACCGAGATCGCATTTTTGGGACCACATTATATTTGGGTGGTTTTTCAGCACATGGTTTCTTTGTCGATGGTTTTTTATTTCCGGTTAAGGAATTAGGGTTTTGGACTAATCTAGGTCATTGGGTTAGGGTTTTGGATGCCTATGGATCCTATATGTATTTTGTATTGTAAACATTGTAACACAATGAATGAATATAGAATATGTTGGTTTTCCCAGTTTGGGTTTCCAGGGGAAAAATCTCCGTGTAATGTTTGTATTTGCCATTGTATCTTTTCTGTTCTTTTTCTGAATATCTATTTGCAGTAGATGTTGTACAAGTTTATAATTTACATTTGGTATCAGAGCTTTATTAGCTTCAGGGGGATGCCTTTGTGGTCAAGGGTTTGGCTCGGGACTATGATAAGCCTTGTTACAATGGGAGATCTGTGGTATTGTTTTTCAGGTGAAAAGAAATGGCAAGAAATTCGAAGATCGAGATTGAGAAGTTTAATGGGAAAATTTTTGAGCTGTGGAAGCTCAATATGGAAGATCTGTTGGTGGACAGAGATCAGCGGATCACGATAGATCTAGGTACTGCACCTATAGGAACTTTTGCAGATGACTGGAAAAATTTGGATCGGAAGTCAAAGACCACAATCCTACTGTGTCTCTCCTATTCAGTATCACTGAATGTGTCAAATGAAGCTACAACCAAGGATTTATGGGAAAATTTGGGGAAGTTGTATCAGTCTAAGTCCCTAGTAAATAAACTATTCCTGAGAAAGAAGTTGTATAACCTGAGGATGAGAGATGGAGACTCGGTGGCAGAGCATTTGAACACTTTCAATACTGTGGTAAGTCAATTAGTATCTATTGAGATTAAAATTTCAGGTGAAGATAAATGTAACAGTTTGTTGTGTTCTTTACCATACTCATGGGATAGTCTGGTTATGGCCATAGGTAGTAATACAACTTCCTTGAAGTTTGAAGAAGTGGTCTCATCCTTGTTGTCAGAGGAGATGGGACAGAAGAATATGGAAGGACATAGCATAGACGCATTATTTGCAAGAGGATGTTCCCAGGAAAGAAATAGATCTAATTACTCAAGTGGGAGATCTAAGTCTAAGGGTAGATCTAAATCTCCTGGAAAGTTTGTAAGGGTATGTTGGAGATGTGGAAAACAAGGGCACTACAAGAAGCAGTGTAGATCCAAAGTTGAGAAAAAGAAGGGATCTGAAGAATCTTCTTCTACAGAAGAAAATAACTCCAAGGAAGAAGGAGGGGATGTCTACTTGGACTCTTCAAGCACACATGCAGATCATGAATTATGGTTTGTTGACTCTGGTATATTCTTTCATATGACTCCCCACAGGGAGTGGTTCTGAGAATATGAAAGGTATGATGGAGGTAATCTTTTCTTAGGTAATGATTCGACAACCAGAATCATAGGAAGAGGAAGGGTCAAGTTGAGGCTCATAGATGGAAGGATTAGAACACTGCCTGGTGTTCTTCACATCACAGGTTTGGCCAGAAATTTGATTTCTGTAAGAAAAATGGACGATGCAAGGGTAAAAACAATATTTGAAAAGGAAACCTGTAGGATGGTTCAATGAACAATGGTGTTGCTGAGGGGAGTTCGGTTTGGAACTCTGTATAAGCTGCAAGGAAGCACTATTAGTGATGGGTGTAATAGTTCCATTGTTCTTGATATTGGATTTGAAAAAGAAATAACTCCCACAGTCTCTGGATAAAAGGTTATGTTGTGACATCAAAGACTGGGGCATATTGAAGAGAAGGGTCTTCGACTACTACACGATAAAGGTATGATTGAAGGTATGTTTAAATTCTCTCTAGATTTTTATTTTTGTAAACATTGTCTATATGGGAAGCATAATCAGGTAAGATTCCCCTCTGGTGCAACGAGGGCAGAAGGAATTTTACATCTAGTTCACAGTAATGTTTTTGGACTTGTGTCGGTCCCATCATTGGAAAAATCTATGTACTATGTCTCATTTATAGATAACTTCTCGAGGAATACTTGGATTTATTTCCTCAGGAAGAAATATGAAGTCTTTGATAGTTTTAAAAAGTTTAAAGATCTTGTTGAGAATCAAACAGAGAAAATAAATAAGGTGTTGAGGATAGATAATGGTAGAGAGTTCTGCGGAAATGAATTTGAAGAATTCTGTAAGAAGTGTAGTATAGAAAGGAAAAAGACTACTCCATATACACCTCAGCAGAATGGAGTTGCAGAAAGGATGAATAGGACGTTGATGGAAAAATCAAGGTGTATACTCAGTGGTTGTTAGGTGATTTATATGTACTAAAAAAGACACTAAACTACCCTCAATTAAATTGTCAACCCGGGGTAAGTAAACTTAGAGTTGTAGCAAAATATATGCCAAAGGTAAAATGTTGGTAGGAGTATAATCTAATTAATGAAAGCAGCTATCTAAGACTAATCTATTCAAGAAAACCTATCTAATAAGAAAACCCTACTAAGCAACTTGAAACTAGGTAACCTAAGTACTTTTGGGCCAAGGAATGATGGATAGTTCCTAAGAAAGAAAGTAAAAACCCTATTCAAATCAAAATAGTTCATGATAATAAGCAAAGCTAAACTACTAAGCATACTAAGCAAATGATGAAAGCAAACTACTTTTAACTTGCCAACCTACATTCAATGAGCAACTACCCTATGAAAGCAATTAAATAAGCAAGTAAGAAAAAACACCTATCTAACCTAATAAAGAAAATAGACAAGTAAGAAAATACACCTAACTAACCTACTAAAGCAAAAGACAAGTAAGCAAAGACAACTATCTATCCTACTAAAGCAAAGGGACAAGTAAGCAAAGACTTCTCATTGAACAACTAGCTAGCCTAAGAGGAAAGTGGACTAAATGCTTGATGCAAAACTATTTCTAATGCATGAGATGAAATACATTTTATTGAAAGCAACGAGGACTACCAACTAAATGCCTAATTTACAATAAACAAAACTTCTCTTAAATCTATGGAAGCAAAAGACTAACTACCCTATAACAACAATAAAACTATATTCTAACCTATGAAAGCAAGAAACTGTCTTTTCTTATCTACAAAAGCAAGAAAATATCTTTAATCTATGAAACACTCAAATGTAATGCTGGTGGTTGTGTGAATACCTTCGGTAGTGACAGATGATATCTCGATGACACTTGACAACAAAGGACAATTCCAACGGTATAAACTCAACACTAATCTCAATGGAAAAATGAAAGGTATGTCTTAAACAATCCAAGGAAAATTTAGCCATGACAAAAGTAATGTTAAATACCCTGCATACTCTTGTATAAACCACTAACATCATAATGAGATCATCATTATCTAACTAAGGAATTTAATTGCATTTTAATCTATGAAAGGAAATTGCGTAAAGGAAAACTATGCTATGTCTATTCTAATCATTCAAGCTATGATGGATTAAAAACATAAATTAAACTATGATATCAAGAAGTAAATTGACAATTACATTAACCAATAACGAAGCAAATGAAATCTATCTAAAACTGAAGTAAGCAAACTATAACTAAGAACGGGAATTAAATCTATCCATCCATCAACATCCTTGTCAAAGAAACCCAAGTTAAAACTCTGTTCTATCTAATTAAAAATTTGTTTTAAACTAGACTATAAAATCATAAAAGAAAGTATGATCTAATGTCTAACTGCACACGGGGTTAGTGTAGAAACTTGCAAGTTTGTTCCTAATCTACAAAACTAATACATGCTAACACATATCATCATCTAACCTGCAAAATAAAAGCAAGACAATTAAGCTACACCAAATTAATCAATTAGATAAAAACACACATGTACAGGAAATAAGAAAGAGTAATTAAATTAAGAAATTGCATAAACAACAGAAATACAATCACTAGACTACTGGTGCCCCCCCCAAAAGTAGTGGATACCTTCTACAAGCACACCATGAACTTCAACAAGTCAAATTCACCATGAAAACATGAAAATGCAGTTCTTGCACAATTTTGGCAATGTGAAATGTCAAAACAGAGTAAAAATGAGTTTCTGGCAATTCGAATGCTTATGCTACTTGGTTAACAATCTAATGACCATCCTATCGGTATTTATAAGCTTACAACCTAGGTGGTCGACCACAGGAGGGTCGAACCACCTCTAAATTCGGCAAATTACAATAAATGCAGCCATAACTAACAAAACAAAGGAAGCCAATAATCGCCCTCTTTGGACAACTGAAATCGAGTTGTCTTGAGCTTAGTAGCTGGAGGGGGTGATGATAAACAAAAACAGTGTGCCCGATTTGTCCATCATTGGTCGCCAATACCATAACTGCCAACTCACCTTGCATTTTTGTGCAATACTGGGTGCTGGAATGAGTGTCGGATCGGGTACCGGAACGAGTGCTGGAATGACTGTCGGATCAAGTGTCGGAACTGGAAACATGGTGCATTTTTCCCTGTAATAGCAAAAAAACATGAATTAACTCTTGGAAACCATAAAACATGATGAATTAAACTTGATTTAATCATAAAACATGAATTACACGTACCTCATGCCGATTATACCATTTTATCATAAAATTCTTCAAAAAGCTCTTTGAAAACGTGCAAAACATATATGTACATGTGGAAAAAATGTATAATAACCATCATAAAAATGATCATTTCTCAGGCACAACATTACCCCCACACCTACGAATTTGCAGGTCCCACTGCAAACAAAAAGAAGTTACCCCTCAAAACTAGGCTTGCTGAGGAGGATCGGCTTTGGAAGCTTCTCCTTCTTGCTGTGTGGACTTAGCCTTGTGCCTCTTGTGTTTCTTCAATTGTGCTCTGAGGCTGTGGTTAGATTTGGTCATTTCATCAACCAACCACTAAAGGGAATTGACCTTTGCCTGAAGGACTGCATTATCATGATGAAGGTGTGTATCTATTGTCTTCCTCTCTTCCAACTATTGGAGAAGCTTATGGTTTTCTTTTTGTAGCTACTCTATGGTTGGGACAGAATTGGTGATCTCTAAGGAAGGCTTAGATTCTTTGAGGGACGTGGACAATTTATCAGTTTTAGGATCAAGAGAAGGCATGGGTGAAGTAGGAGTGATGGGAGATCAGAAAGGTGAGGTAGGTTATGATTTTGTTTTCCTTAGTGGCTCTAATCCATCCGCAGAGACTTCTCTAGGTTTCTTATGAGGGCTCTCAAGGTCGGAGGACACTTGGATAGGATCCAAAGTAGGTGGAGGTTCTGAATAAGGCTTGGTTCTTATGTTCCGGGTACTCTTCCAAAAGGGTCCCTTACCAAATCGGTTGGCTCCCCTCTTGTTTGTGGGAATGATGGGAAAGTCTTGATGCATTACTTCTTGGGGCTTCTTAGGTGTAGGATCAAGAGAAAGTGAAGGCATCGGGGGGTCAACAATAGGCTCCTTTTGGTCTTTGTTCTTGGTCTTTTTCCCTGATGAAGAAGTAGGAATGCCAACAAGCTTTTGGTATTGTTCTGGTAAAGAGAGGGTTTGTGCAATGGAGTTTGGAGTTCTTGGAGAGTGAGGCTTGGATGGAGAGATAGTTTTTAGGCTAGGTGGATTTCTGTCGATCTTAACTTTCAAGTGGGGGTTTGCAAATTGGTAGATAAAGGCATCCCAACTTTGCCCCTGTTTCTCTAGTTCGGTAAGAATGAGGAGTTTGATCAAACCATGGTGGAAGAGACTATTGTGGGGGTTAGTCACATTTTTCCTCATTTGAGAGGACATCTTCTCCAAGCTTTTGAGAAAATAAAAGGGAAAGTTCAAGGGTTTATTGAACATAAAATGAGTCAGCAATCTAAAATGACAAGCTTTGAAGGTGGAGTATCTACCTTCACATGTAATTAACCTTGTGATGATGATGAGGGGGTTAACCAATTCTAGTTTTATCCACTCCTTAGCATACCCTTTCGCTCCTGAAATGCTCTCGAATTCGGTCTTAAACACCCTGTTGTAACTTGAGTGCGGCAATTGATGATTCTTGAACCATCTATCTCCCATTCTTGGGAGTTTTGTTGCAGTAGCAATTGACTCTTCTGTGACTGCAAAATTGAGAGACCCTACATGTGCTATCTTGCCATCAAAACCAACTGCAAATTTCATAGAAAGACCGTCATCATGGCCTTGCAAACTAGATATAAATGGCCCCCATCCAGCACGCAAGAACACTTCCCTGCACTATGCAAAATCTGGAATGGAAAACAAGTCTGCATACGAGGAGGGTTCGTATCTTCTGGGCATTGTGACAGAGTTTGACTTCACCAAGCAAGGGTGAAATCGAGCCAAGCAATGACACGGATTGGGCACGGTCTGAGTGTGATTGGAACAGAGGGAAAATTTTACCAAGCAAGGGTGCAAACAAGCCAAGAGATGGCACGGGTTTAGCACAGTCTGAGTGTGATTAGAATAGAGGGAAAATTTGGCAGAGGTTGGGCACGATTCCTTAATGCAGGGCAGAGCAAATGGCAAGGGGAAATGAGATAATAGAGTTCCCAACCTGATTTTGGATGCTCTTATGGTGGATTACGTTTCCCACATGTGCGCGCGAGCTGCCATGTGTGGGATATTCGAATTCAATGGCAAGCTTGGGAGCAATGGATTGGTGCGTATTTGGATCAATGTCCAAGTATTTTGACTTGGAAATTTGATCATAACCATATGAGGCATCTTTTAATCAATGCCTGTAACCAATGTAATTGAATATAATTGAATTCTAGTTACCTGGAATTTAGGACAGTTACTAGTATGTAATTCAATGGCACTTCAAACGACACTTCAAACGACATCTCATCCGGCACCTCATATGGTACTTCATCCGGTACCCCTGTGTTAAGTTCATTTTCGCCTCTTATAATGGATAGCCTGCAATTTTGAAGTGTTTTTGACAACCATAGTGGTTAATGAGTAGAGGCAGAGTGCTCCATGCTCACTCATTCTTCTTTCATATGACATATAATGTCAAAACCTATAATGAACGGGTTATAGAAAGCATAAAACATGTATTGTCAAACCTACAGTATGAAGTTTGTAATGGAAGATAACCAATAAAGAGTGGTCTATTAAATAACCAATAAAGAGTGGTCTGTTAAGCATGAGTTTAGTAATGTATAGCACACAGGAGTTAAGCATTTAAAAATAACATGACTATCAATGTAATAACCTGTATCATGGTAATAATACAAAAATTCTTGCAAAGACTCTTTTCTCTAGGCAATGATCATTTGTCAGCTCATGAAACCCTCCCCCACAGCTAAGTATTGTAACACCTCACAATCAAAAGTATAGGAAACTAGTCAGTATCCCCCAATAGCCGAAGATTTACAATATGTCAAGTGTAAAGATGAAATTTCACAGATTGGTCTAACGAGACAGTTAGGAGATGGCCCCACCTATAGGATAAGAAGAGGTAGGCAAGAGAGTTTCAATATAGTCTTAAAGTTATTTCCCAATGGCAAGTGTATGGAGTTCATTAACCTTAGCTTAACCACACATACTTCATGTCAGCTTTGTCTGCAAGTAATGCCATACATCAGGACAAGCTTACATTTATTATTTATTTTTGTCAGATTACCATCCTTGCTAGGTAGAATGCCCCGCTGCCAGCAAGCCTGTTCAGTACTCCGACAGGTTTACCTAGTCATACCACAGGCCGGTACCCACTGCCATCAGACATGTTCAGTATCCCAATGGGTTAGCCTCTTAAACCCTCAGAGACTGGTCCTCCATATTTTAGGATTTTAATATAAGATTGCTTATGCAAGAAGATGGAGGGACAACTTTGAAAACAACTTTTCTTTCATTTTTTCTTTTCAATTGGGATGGCATTTATGTTAGAGGATGAATTTCCATTATATTATTAGTGGTTGTCCTGATGTAAGGGGTACTTAAGAAGACATAGCCTATCTAAAGATATGATATAATCAAGCTATTTAGTATGTAGTGGATGTTACCATCGAGAAAGAACAGAAAGGCATCTCTAGGCTCAACTCACTTTCTTCTTTTGTAATTATTATGATGTTTCCATGACTAACTGCTAATGAGACCTCCATGTTACTCTTTGATAAAGACACTTGACTTACTTACTCAAGTTTCTTGGAAAAACTATACGAGAGACCTCTAGGCTTGATCGTTATGGTATCACTTCCTTAAACAGTGGTGAAGAGTTTCAAGAACAACTACTTTAGAGTGCCTTAAAAATGATAATTTTGCAAAAACATGGCTAATTACAGTAAGTCACTATTCATTTGATGCTTTAGAAGACACAAAATTCAAGTATAACAATGTTGTGAAGAAATATCTTGAAACTGTGTACTCTTGGTGAAATAAATACTTACAGAAACCTCTTAGAATTGCCTTATTAACAAAAACTATTTACATATATACAGTAGAAAATCTTAAAAAAAATTCAAGAACAAGGGGGGGCTTCCCCATCTACTAAGGCCAATGCCTTGTCAGCTGACATGACCTATAGAAAATCCTCTCTGGAAATGGGCTTATAATAAAATTTAAGTCAATGTCCATTTACCACAAAGGATACTTGTCCATCATCAATTGTTTTAATTTTTACAACTCGACTGTCATATACAATGTCTATCTTGTAAGGGCCCAACCAATGGGTGGTAAGTTTGCATTTGAAGGTTTTGAGCCAGGAATCAAACAACAGGGCCCAATCACCAGGCTAGAAGTGCTTCTTCTTAATAAACTTGTCATGCCACTTACTCCTCTGGTTTTGGATTAATATCGTTTGCTGGATGGCATCTTGTCTGATTTCATCCAACTCATTTAGTTGTGGGGCTCGTTGCTTTTGAGCCTCATCTAGGTTCAATCCTAACTCTGTGGCAATACAAAAGGTCCTTAATTGGAATTCTATAGGTAAAAGTATTTGTTTCCCGTACACTAGCTCATAAGGGGTATGCCTAGTGGTATTTCTCTAGGTAGTCCAGTATGCCCACAAAGCCTCTGGGAGCCTATCAGCCCAATCCCGGTGATATAAATGAATAGTCTTGGTCAATATGTCTTCCAGAACTTTGTTTGTGGATTCTACCTAACCATTGGCTTGCGGGTGGTATGGAGAAGATTTACAATGTTTAATCCCATATTTCTCTGTTATCTCTTTCATCAGCTTGGAAGTGAATTGAGTTCCTTGGTCAGTAACAATTTCACGAGGGACACCGGAGTGGGTAAAGATGTCTTCATAGATGAATTCAAAAAAAAACTTCTCTGTGGCCATAAATAGGGCTTTTGCCTCTACCCATTTGGTGACATAGTCTATAAAAACCAAAATATAGTTCTTCTTACGGGACATGGGTGAAATTGGCCCTACAAAGTTGAGGGCCCATTTTTCAAAGGGTTCTATCATAACTTGGGCCTATAAAGGAATTTCGTCAGATGACGTAGGTCTTCCTATCCTTTGGAAACTATCACAACTTCTCACAGACTTGGCAACATCTTTGAAAATGCTAGGTCAATAGTAACCTGAATGTAATACCTTATATGTTGTGCGTCTATCAAATAAATGGCCACCACATGGTCCATCATGACAACTTCGTAGTATATCAGGTACCTCGTCCTCTCAGACACATCTATGAATAATCAAATCATGACCTGTGTGAAAAAGATCATGACCAACCAAGAGTAATTAACACTTTGTGTAATAATTTTCCTCTTTTCATGAGGTGACAAATGAGATGGTACCTTCCTAGTGGCCAAATAGTTTTCCATATTTGCAAACCATGGGGTATTGACAGAGAGGGAAAAGAGGTGCTCGTTTGGGAAACTATCATATATAGGGATATCATCATCCTCATTTTTTATTCAGGAAATAAAGTCAGCTACTACATTATCCTTTCCAGGTCATTCAATCACAATAATATTAAATTCTTGCAATAACAAGAGCCACCTAGTCATTCGACCATTAGTTATAGGTTTATTCATGAGGAATCTAATGGCAGAATGGTCGGTGTGTACAAATACTTTATAACCTGTAATGTAATGATGCAATTTGTTAATAGCATGAACAACTTCCAAGAATTCCTTCTCGGTGACTGTGTAGTTCAACTCGGCAGGGGACAAGTTCTTGCTTATAAAATAAATGGCATGGGACTGCTAGTCCTCTTTCTACCCTAATACCCCTCCTATTGCTGATAGCTATGTTAGAGGCATCAGTGGATATATGAAATGGGAGAGTCCAATTGGGCCCTCTAAGAACTGGTGCCACAGACAACTTGGATTTCAAGGTTTCAAAGGTAGTTTGATTATGCTTAGTCCAAACAAAATCAACATCTTTTATCAATAATCCAAACATAGGTGCAACAATCTTTGTAAAATTTTCGATAAATTGTCGGTAATATACGGCATGTCCAAGAAAGATTCTCACCTCTTTATGAGTCTTGGGGGGTGGAAGTATAATAATGACCTCAATCTTTGCAGGATCAACTTTTATTCCTTCAGATGAAACATGATGTCCTAGAACCACTCCTTCAGTTAATAACATTTTGCATTTTTCATGACTTAGAGATAGGTTCATTTCCTGGCATCTGATGAGGACTTTTTCTAAGTTGTCTAAAGCTTCCTGCTAAGTGTTTCCATAGACTATGAAGTCATCCATGTAGACCTCCACACAATCATGAATAAGATCGACAAATATCCCTAATACTTCTTGTTGAAATGTGGCAGGAGAATTACATAATCCAAGTGGTAAGACCCTATAGGAATAGGTGCCCCATGGACAAGTAAAGGTAGTCTTGTCCTGGTCCTTGGGTGCTATAAGAATTTGGTTGTACCCATTGTACCCATCTAGAAAGGAGAAGTACTTCTTTCCAGACAAGGTATCTAGAACTTGGTCAATGAAAGGAAGAGGAAAGTAGTCTTTTAGAGTGGCCTTGTTGAGTTCCCAGAAATCAACACAAATTCTCCATTTCCCGGTCACTTTCTTTGGGACGACTACAAGCGGGGATACCCACTTACTGTCAGAGATGGGATAGATAAATTCGACATTTAACAACTTTTGGATTTCATCCTTGACTATGTCTTTGAGTGTTGGGTTCATCCTTCTCTGGGTCTGCCTAACAAGTGTTACTTCCCCCTGGGTGTATATATGATGGATGCATGTGTCAGGGTGTATACCCTTCATGTCAGTGTATTCCCAGGAAAAGGCTCCTGATTGTTCTTTAAGGATATCTACTAACTGTTTCTATTGGTCTGTATCTAGCCCAGAGTTTATATGTAAAAAGTTCCCTAGATTAATCTCGTAGGGCATAACATAAGACATGGTAGACTCATATATCTCAAAAATAAAAGATTTCGAAGACAAAATGGATGGATCCAATTGTTCTTGAAATTCTTCCCCAAACATGTACTCAAATTGGGGAAAATATTGTGGACAATCCACACATGTGATAGCAGAAATGAACTGGTTTACACATTTTCTGTTGTGTTCTCCTAAAGTGCCCATGCATGGTCACTTGGCAATATGGGTTCTTCCCAGTCCTCGTTCTTGTATGGGCATTCAAGCCACCATATATTATCCATAATAGGTTGAGATGGAGGGTAAATGGCGAGCTTCTGGATAGAGAGACCATTCTAGATGGTCATTTCTCCTTCTCTACAGCCAATAAATGCATTAGTTGTGGCTAGCCAAGGTCTTCCCAAAATAATGGGATGGCCTTTGGTAGGATCCTTTGAATGAATGACAAGGAAATCTACTGGGTACTCCCATGAGGCTAAAGTAACCATGACATCATCTAAAATCCCTTCAGGTATAACCCTAGTCTTATCTGCTAATTCCAAAATGGTTGGGGTAGGCCGAAGAAGAGGTTGTAACTGTAATTGTTCCAAGGTAGTAGTGGTTATAAAATTAATGGCTGCCCCTAGGTCTATGAGAGTGTTTCCGATGGAGACCTCCTTAATGGTTATGGTCACTACGGGGTTTCCTGGATTCCCATACTTTGCTAGCTTTGGATTCTCTGATATGTACTCAAAGAGTCCTCCTACCAAATGTACTGTAGGGGGGTCCTTTTTCTTCCTAATTGGCTTCTTAATACACAATTATTTGACTACCTTACTATAGATTGGAATGTCTTTAATGGCTTGAAGCAGAGGAATCTTGACACAAATATTTTTCAATTCATTCAAAATGTCAAATTCCGGTCGGGTGGTAGGTTTCTCGATTACCAATCGGTCTGGATAAGGAGGGACCTTCGTAATTTGTGAAGGTTCATTTTGGGGAAGCTTGGGTTCTTGATTCTTCGAGATAATAACATCTTCCCACCTAGTGTCATCCATGGGTTGTTGGGTGGTTTCTTGTTCTTCTTCTTCATGGATGACTACTGAAGGTCTATGCCTATCTAGAACTTTTCCCGATCTTAGATGAATTTCCTGTAATGGAACAGGAGTAATGACATATGTCGGGAAGGCCTGCATCTCAACATTGTTAAGAGGTTGAAGGGGATTATTATTGGGGTTCGAAACTGGCTGTGCCGGTAATAGTGTCGGTCTTGCGGAGCTTTCATTTTGATATTGTAGGGGTTGTTGTTGTGGGATACGAGGTAAAGGTGTTGGAACGAATCCTAGCAGAAGTTGTGGAGTGTTCGATGGGAACTGAGGATAAGGATGGTTGGACATAGGAATAGGTGGAGCTTGAGGGTTTCCTAGATTGTGTCCTCCTCTCCATCCTTGTAGCCAAGGATGTTGGTACTGAGTAGACCAGTTTTTCCAACCTGGTGGGTTCCACTGTTGTTGTTGTTGATAATAGGGTGGAACTTGGAATTGTAGATCTGGGTATGTGGGCTGATTCCTAGGTTGCCATGGCCTCCTAGGTGCCTAAGAAGACTCCCCAGGATCTCCACTCCTATATATGGCTAATAAATCGGGCAAGGATGGACATTTCTCAGTTGAATGGTCTTATGTACAGAAGCCACAAACTGAAATTTTATCTAATGGGCATTCCCTTGAGGAATGCTTCCTTTTTCATCTTGGGCAATACATGCTCATTGTTGCATTCTCCTCCTCCTGTTTCTTTTTGAGTTTAAGGGTGTCCAATTGGGAACCTATTGTGCTTAGGATGTCTATCTTGAATTTTTCTACAAGGTTCCCTATCTCTGCTCTTGTAATACTACCTGAACTAACTAGTTTTAAGCTTCTATTGTAAGGGTCTCGAACATTCTTTCTTGTTTTGGCTCTACTCCTTGAGTAGTTTTTAGACATTTCACATATTTCAACAAATGGTTTATGAGAAATATCACCTAATGCCATCAGGTTAAGCGTCTCTAAATATTCTTTTAAAATTACCTTAAGGAAAAGAGCCCTAACTACATCCTCTGGGAGGTCATGGTATTTTGACTTCTGGGAGATATAACCAAATCTTTCCATATAGTCTTCAAGGGTCTCATCTTCTAACTGTTGGACTTTAGAGATGTCATTACGAGACTCTTTGGTCTTGCGGTAGTCTTGGTACTTCTTAAGAAAAATGTCTTTCATGGATTCCCAAGACCTAATATTGGATTCTCCCAACCCCATGAACCATCTTAATGCAGAGTCTTTGAGGGTGGCAGGAACGAGTTTTAATTTTTGGGCATCTTGCACATAGTTGTAGCTCCTGCACAAGATGTCAAATTCAAATAGGAAGGTGTCTATATCTTCACTGTTTTTACCATAAAAGGTAGGTAGTGCTGAGAGAGGAATATTCTTCATGTTGACATTTGGAGTGGTGTCTAAAATCAGAAATCCGAAGGTAGTTTCGGTTTGGTTTCTAGTTTCTTCTTCCTCCCCATGTCTTACATTGTTATGGTCCTCTTGATCACCCATATTGGCTTGGTTTCCAAAAAGAGAGTACCTAAGTGGTTTTATCTTTGAAGAGAACAAAGTTTCTCTTTGATGAAAAGGTCTTCCTACTGATTGGATGTTTGGGACTCTACTCGAGTCGGTTGAGATTATTGGTGCCAAATTTTCTGTGTCAATTTGAGAGATAATTACATTGGTTGAGCTACCAAACAAAAGATTCACTTGTTCAGGGTCTATGATATCTTCAAAATTAGGATTTCCTAGTGGTGGTGTAAAAGAAAAAGTTGTATTGTTTGGTTCTGCAGAAGGCTCGAGTGGTCTTGCCTCCTGTCCCAATATGTTTGATGCTTTAATTTCTTGTTCTATAATGCTCCCTGTTTTAGTCTTCTCAAAGACTATTTTAGATCTTTGGGTTGAGCTAGCTCCTGTTTTTTGGTATCGGTCTGCAGATTTTACAAGCGGAATGTTCCTTCTCCCAAAAAGATCAGAAGGAACCTTGGTTGAAAGGTATGATTTAGATTTAATGTATCTACCTTGTGGGTCTCTAGGCCCATTCATGAAAGAAAGCAAAAACAAAAGAAACAACTACCATTTGATTCCTAGGTCTAGTCATGAAAAATAAAAACAAAAAGAAAAACTGCCATTGGGTTTGGGGGAACCTGCTATAGCAGATGTGCAGGTTCTTACCTTTCGTCTTAAAGTTCCCCTACCACCAAATTAATGCTAAGGTCTAGAAATGATCTAATTCCTAATTACTTCTTACCTTGAGACAACTCCCCGGCAACGATGCCAAAATGTTAGGTGATTTATATGTACTAAAAAAGACACTAAACTACCCTCAATTAAATTGTCAACACGGGGTAAGTAAACTTAGAGTTGTAGCAAAATATATGCCAAAGGTAAAAGGTTGGTAGGAGTATACTCTAATTAATGAAAGCATCTATCTAAGACTAATCTATTCAAGCAAACCTATCTAATGAGCAAACCCTACTAAGCAACTTGAAACTAGGTAACCTAAGTACTTTTGGGCCAAGGACTGATGGATAGTTCCTAATAAAGCAAGTA
>ML820610.1:76559-100050 GCA_009831015.1 Picea engelmannii
AAATATATGATTATTATCCATGGGCATGTTTGTAATGTTTATTAATGGATTATGTTATCTAATGTGTTAACCCCTTTATACTATCACCATGTACTTTCTATGCTCGTTTGTTAATAACTTATTGCAAGTATAAAGCTTTGGGTCGAAATGCTCAACAGTGGAACCTCATCGAATGTTGGATCGAGGTAGGCCTCTTTCTTATCTTGCACATTAGCTTATATAACATACAATGGAATTGAGTTAATTTATGCAGTCATACATGTCTGTTGTGGTTTACCCTTGGCCATAGAGAGTTTTTCCCTCGTAACAGGATTCAACATTTGGAGGAGCATCTCTTGGAATTTTGGTCTGAGACTTCAAGAGGGGGTTCTACTCACCCCGATCTATCATTCTACTAGATTTGGGAGTCACTTTGAAGCTTCCATCAGCTAGGCCAAAATATTGGGTCTTCTCAGCTCTCCAGGAGGACGTGCCATCAGCCAGGGGGGGTTGGACTTGACCTTGGTTCTTCTTATATTGGTCTTCATATTGTATTCAGCCTTTGGAGGCTTATTTATTCTAGTTGGGAGCATTTTGTAGCAGCTCATCTCTTATCTACTGGATCCATATGATGTTATTCCATATCGGCATCCTTATTGTACCAGTTTCTTGCTTATTATATCAATAAAGGTCAGATCTATGATGTTTGGTTCCATATCTTGTGTTGTTGGTCATATCTTGTATTTGCATTGATTATATCTCCATATCTATGCTTGATAACTGAACTATAAACCCTAAGGCAAAACTTAAGAATTCAACCTACAAATAAACACACAAACATAAGTTAATTAGTGATCAATTAGTGTTCCAAGCGAAAAAAAAATGGCTTGGGAACATTACAGTGGTATCAGAGCTTTGATCCTCCCATCCTGTGAGGATTAGCGCATGCAAAAGTTTAGTGTAATTTATATGGGTGGAAGAAGGAAATAGATAGGTGAGGTAGAGGTCGAAGTAGAGGGATCAGTTGAGGACAGTGAGCCACAAATGATAGCAAGGACTGCTAGGGACTTACAACGTTCCATAGAAGTATCATAGAGTGACCTTGTATATCACCTGTAGGAAATCCAGGAGGCAACACGTAGGGGACATGCTGAGACATTAGAAACCTTGAAAAAGGTAAGTGACAACCAAGAGATGATATCACAGCTTCTGATGCAGATGAATCATAGAGGTAAGGGTCCATAAACTTATGCCAACAAAGAGGCTAGTGGTTCTCAGGGAGGGAATAAGCATCAGCAAGAACATATTCCCTTTTATCATATGGAGGGACAGAGCCATGGAGAAGGTGCACCACATGGACAGACACATAGTAGGACCACCCATAGGCCCTATCTCCCTTCATTCTTGGATGAGAAATCATAGCCAAGCTACCAAGATGAACTTAAGGACAACTTTGATTAGTATTTCAGGGAATATAACTCACTGAGCATACTAGTCCAAAGACAAATAACCTTGGATCGGTATCGTGGAATTAAATTCAGAGTGAAAACTCAGAGGTCATACCACAGGAACAACTATGAGTTAGAGCGTGGGGTTTAAAAGATGGAAATCCCCTATTTTGAGGGTTCGACCAAGATGACTTCACAGGCTTGGGTGCAAAAACTTGATACTTACCTGTATCTTAACCCCGTTAGAGAGATGGATGACATCAAGTTTGCCACCATGTATTGGAGGGAAAAGCTCATGATTGGTGGTACCATGGGTTGACTACACTTGGCCACAATCATATAGTGGCTTACACAGAGTTTACACAGAGGCTTATTGACAGGTTTGACCAGGGGGATCCAGAGCTACATTTCAGGGAACTCACCCAACTCAGGAAGATAGGATCACCAGAGGTATATATTGAGGAGTTTCAGAGGTTAGCAGTCATGGTGCAGGATGTATCTCATTCAAGACTCATGATGATTTTCACAGAAGGGTTGATGGAACCCTTAAAGGGTTGGGTCAAGGCTTTCAAGCCTACCAACTTACAGGATGCCATATGGAGGACTAGAGATCTAGGCCCAGCAGCAAAATCTAAATTTATCACTAGACCACCTCTAAATACCGGAGGAAGAGACCAAATACCTCCCATGAATCAAGGAGGAAGAGACCCAAGGGGGTTTGACAAGGGAAGAGGTAGGATGGACAAGAACACTAGAAGAGAAATGAGAAGAAAGCAGTTATGGTATACATGCAAAGAGCCTTGGGATCCATCCCACAAGTGTATGGGTCGTGGCAAGGCTCATTACATTGAGGTAACATATGATAATGAGGAGGATGAGGATTTAGATCACATCCAGAACATAGACGCAGACACCACCGAAACTGTAGAAGCGGAAGGTACAAGTCATGGCATGGAAACAGAGGAGAAGGCTACATTGGCATCCATCAGTGGGGTACCCAAATATAACACCTTCAGGATGAGAGGGGTATTGCAGGGGAAAAAGGTTTTGGTCCTCATTGATGGGGGTGCTTCTCACAACTTTATTGATGCATCCCTACTAAAAAGGAGTCACATACCCATGGTGGAATTTGAAGGATTCAAAGTAGAGGTAGCAAGAGGAATCACCATGCCTTGTAACAAGTATATTCCAAGAATGAAGCTTACATTGGGAAGGCATGATCTAGCACGAAAATTTTATGTGATGGATTTTTCATACACAAACATCATCCTTGGGGTTCGGTGGCTTAGCACGTTGGGACCCATCACCACCAACTACAATACCATGGAGATGTCTTTCACAAAGGAAAGTGGGAAAAAGGTAGTTCTCAGGGGCGTGTCAGGAAACACAACTAGGGTGGTTACAACAAAGTGCATGGAGGCCATTTTCAGAAGAAAAGACATTGTATATGTTGTTGAGTGTAGGATTTCGGTACGTGTGGACAAGAAAGGAAAGGTTCACTATGCATCAGAGATTCAGAGAATCACTGACAAACATAGTAAGGTGTTTGGCCCCATTCCACCAGGAGTACCACCAGATAGGGGGTTTGAGCATATCATAGAACTGGAAGAGGGAGTGAAACCATTCATTACCACTATAGACACCCAAAGAAGTACAAATATGATATATAGAAGTCCATCAAAGAATTGTTATACATGGGTCACATTAGACCAAGTTCCAGTCCTTTTTCATCTTCAGTGGTACTTGTAAAGAAGTAGGATGGAACCATGTGCATGTGCATTGATTTCAGGGAATTGAACAAGAAAACAATTAAGAACTGGTATCCCATTCTGAGAATTGATGAGCTATTGGATGAGCTTCATGGGGTTGTTTACTTCACTAAGATTGACTTGCGCTCTGGCTACCATCAGATCAAAATGAGGGAGAAGGACATCCCCAAGACAACCTTCAGATGTCACTACGACCACTATGAATTCCTAGTGATACCATTTGGATTGACTAATGCACCAGCCACCTTTCAATATTGCATGAATCAACTCTTCAACAAGCAGTTGAGGAAGAACCTCCTAGTATTTTTTGATGACTTATTGATCTATAGCAGGACGTGGGAGGAACATATTCAGCATGTGGAACAGATTCTAGCCATCATGGAGGACCAATCCTTGTATGCAAAGGAGTCCAAGTGTGAATTTGGAATGATAGAGGTCCTCTATCTAGGACACATCATTGGAGTAAAATAAGTATAGAAACACCAAGAGAAGATCAAGGCTATACTTGACTGGCCTACACCTAAGACCCTCACAGAATTGAAGGAGTTTCTTGGCATTTGTTGCTATTACAGGAGATTCATTAAGGGTTTCTCACAGATTTGTGCACCCTTGACCGATTTGACCAAGAAGGGGGGCTTCAAATGGATTTCAAAGGCCCAATTAACATTTGACAAAATGAAAAAGGTAATGAGCACTTGCCAAGTTTTACATCTACCATATTTCGGCCTACCCTTCACAGTGGAGTGTGATGCCTCCGGAGAGGGCATTGGGGTCATACTGATGCAAAATAGGCACCAAATTGTCTATGAGAGCCAAAAGATGAGGGGACCTGAGCTCCTTTACACTATCTATGACAAAGAGATGTTGGCCATCATGCATGCATTGGCCAAATTTAGGCAATATTTGGTAGGAGCAAGATTTGTGGTAAGATCATATCACAACAATCTTAAGTACTTTTTGGAACAATAGGACTTAAATGAGAGAAAACAAAAGTGGATGAGAAAGATACAGGCCTATGATTTTGACATTGAGTTTTTCAAAGGGAAGAATAATGTAGTGGCAGATGCATTATTTAGAAGGCCATCGGTTTATGCTATGACCGATATCTCAGTTGACTGTAAGGCTCACCTCTTAGTAGAATACTCAAAGAACCAATTTGCATGTTAGTTGATGGACAGGAAGATACAAGATGCCAACTTCATAATCATGGATGACATCATCTATTACAAGGGCCGAATTTTCTTGGCTCATGGGTCATCTTTTAAGGCTAAGGTACTACAAGCATGTCATGACTCACTGGTGGTAGGGCACCAAGGATTTGTCAAAACATACAGGCAAGTAAGGGAAAGGTTTTCATGGAAAGGTCTGAAAGAAAATGTGATGTGCCACATCAAGGAATGCACTACTTGTTGGGTAAACAAGGATGAGCACACACATCCAACATGATTGTTACAACCTCTACCCATCCTAGAGCACAAATGGGAAATCATCTCCATGGACTTCATCATAGGATTGCCAAGGGCACATGGTAAATATTGTATTTTTGTAGTGGTGGATAGGTTAACTCAATTTGCAAACTTCTTCTCCATTTCCACAGCCTTCAATGCAACACAGGTTATAGATTTGTTCTTCAGGGAGATCTTCAAACTACATGGTCTGCCAAGACCATTGTTAGTGACAGGGATAGTCGATTTATGAGCACCTTTTGGCAGGAGTTATTCAGGTTGGTTGGTATGGCCTTGACCCCTAGCACTAGTTACCATCCCCAAACTGATGGGAAAACCGAAATAGTCAACAAGTGAGTGGAAGGCTACCTCAAAAATTATGTAGTAGGGAAGCAAAAACCCTGGGTTAGGTGGCTACACTTGGGAGAATATTGTTACAACACCACTTATCATATGTCTATTGGTATGAATCCATTCTTGGCCTTGTACAGTTATGACCCTCTCTCCTTTGTAGAGATTGTCTTTGGTGATAGCAGAGCTCCTATGGTTCAGGATTGGGTGCAGCAGAGTCATGATATACTCAGAGAACTAAAGGATCATCTGCAAAGAGCACAAAATCAGAAAAAGGTCCAAGCAGACAAGAACATGGTAGAGCGTACATTTGAGGTTGGTGACTTGGTCTACTTAAGGCTCCAACCGATAGACAGGCTTCGATCAAAAGAAGTGGAGCAAAAAATATCCAACCTCGGTTCTTTGGTCCCTATAGGGTCAACAAGAAGGTAGGGGTCATGGATTATGAGCTTGATCTTCCACAGGGAAGCAAGATTCACAACATCTTCCATGTGTCATGCTTGAAGAGGGCCATTGTCCAACACATCACTCCACTTGAGATACTACCACCCTTAAATGAGGAGGGGCAATTGGCACTAATACCGGAGGAGATAATGGAGGTTCTAGAGAAGAATATAAGGAGGAGGAGCATCAAGGAGTACTTAGTCAAATGGAAGGACTTTCCTATTGAGGATGCTACTTGGGAGAGTGAACATGTGATACAGGAGATAGGTTCAGAATTGCTTGTGGACAAGAAATTTCTAGGAGGGGAGAGTGTAATATCCCCCACCTCTTGATGAAGAGGATTGGAGAGACTCAGTAGTCTATTCATCCCCACTAGACTATAGTCTCATGCAGCATGGGGAAAATTCAGCTAAACTTAATGTTCTAATATGAAGTTGACTTGAAAAGGTAAAAAGTAACTCAATGAGGAATTAGAGCGCTTGAGGTTGAGTTAGGAGTTAACCCTATGGGTTAACTAACTCAACATAGAAATCAAATGGAGTTATAAAGGAAAGGCAAGGGCGCACCTCTCACTCATCTTGGATTATTATGCATTTTTCTTTTGGGCTCTTGAGCACACAATTTTAAGGGTTTTGATAATACAAACCCTAGAGAACAATTCAGTGGTGAAAGATTCCATCTATCGTGTTCCAAGCTTGGTCTCGGGGATGAAATACTCCACCCACACCATTCTACAATAGTTACAGGTATCATCACTTATCCTAGACATCTACAGGTCGTACCCTTGAGGGTTTTAAGAAAGAGGGCGCACCATTCATTGAGGGAAGTTCAATCCAAGAGATTGGTAGGGCTTTTGGAGATTCTAGCACTTGGGTTTTTCTTCCAGGGCCTTGATCATCAAATTTAGTGCATTTTGAGAGGGTTACTCTTGCCGGATGATTTCTTAGAGCATTGGCACGATTTGGAGAGAAGGAGGGCATTATTGAGATTCAGATCTATTCAGTTTAGAGGGATTATACTTCAGATTTGACCCTGAGACTTCGCCTAGTTACTTGTAGTGGCTCGATCTATCTTTCTAGCAAGTTTTAGGTCATTTGGAGGTCTCCTTCACCAGGGCCGAATTATTGGGCATTGACAGGATTTAGGAGGGCGCAGCTTCACTTATGGATTCAACATTTGGAGGAGCATCTCTTAGCATTTTGGTCTGAGACTTCAGGAGGGGGTTCTACTCACCCCGATCTATCATTCTACTGGATTTGGGAGTCACTTGGAGGATTCCATCATCTAGGCTGAAATATTGGGTCTTCTCATCTCTTCAGGAGGATGTGCCATCAACCATGGGGGTTTGGACTTGACCCTAGTTCTTCTCATATTGTATTCATCCTTTGGAGGCTTATTTATTCTTGTCAGGATCATTTCGTAGCAGCTCATATCTTATCTACTGGATCCATCTGATGTTATTCCATATCTGCATCCTTATTGTATCAAGTTCTTTCTCATTATATCAATAAAGGTTAGATCTATGATGTTTGGTTCCATATCTTGTTTTGTTGGTCATATCTTGTATTTCCATTAATTATATCTCCAGATCTATGCTTGATAACTTAACTATAAACCCTAAGGCCGAACTTAAGAAGTCAACCTGCAAATAAACACACAAACATAAGTTAATCAATGATCAGTTAGTGTTCCAAGCGAAAAAATTTGCTTGGGAACATTACAAGGGCTCTCTCATGTCATTTAAGAACACTAGTTTCCCATTGTCACTAAGCAGTAGTACTAACAATTAAGAAGAGGATGTCATATTTGAAAGATAAAGAATGGGATAACTAGACAAGCAAGGTTTAAGATAAAATGACAGGTGACTAGAATTAAGAAATTTTAATCCTATCAAACCAGAGGCCTAATCCATTGGGCACAATCTCATTTACTAGAGCACAAAAGATGATAACGAAAGGTAGAAGAAATAAGAAGACAATTAAATCTCAAACAATATAGAGGGAAAAATCAATCTCTACAAATCTAATATGAAGAAAGGATGGTTTGTTGGGCATCTCAAACAATGAATACATCAAAATATTAAGTGTATGGGTTGGGCATAAATTATGAATACAACATAGATACACTTAAATTAAATCATTTCCAGGTATATGTATATGTTTCTATTGAATATGACTACATCATAAAATCAATAAAACATATATGACAGAAGTGGTGGTCATACCAAATTCATGTCTTCAAAATATATCGATTTCATTGCAAATTATGAAAGAAAGAACAGTTATGAGAAATTGAGAAGATTAATACAAGAAATAGAAATATGACAAGGCTCTTCTTAAAATGATTAATGAATTCAATACATTTCTTCGGTGTCTCAGATAATTACAATTCCCTACGGGGTTCATAAAAAATGTAGCCTATTTCTACCATAAAATTCCTAGCTTGCCAAGCCTCTAACTCCCCCATTTTCACATTGAATTCCTCTCCCCTTTATAATCAAATGGGAATTTGTTTGATTCTTTGATCTTCCTGCATGTCGAGCCTTTCCTAAAAAAATGGAACTATCTCCATAACCTTCCTCTGTAACATTTTTCTTGACAGATATTTCTTAGGAAAAACAATTGTTTAGTATTATCCTTTCCCAAGAAATCTCATTCAAGATCATGTTATTGATCAGAAATAAAATTTCAATTGTAATAGAGACAAATCATTCTCTCCTCCGCATACATATTTGAAATTTTGTTATGACCCGGTCAAAATTGATCTTTATAGAATAAATAATATTTTTTCATCATTAATAATCATTTATTTAGTACTTCGATTAGCTATGAATATTCCCTGATCTGTCACAGATGGAGGTACATGTATCACCATATTAGCATGATTAATGATATTCAATCATTTTGAAATCTCGGTCTTCTGTGAGTGATAAGATTTTTGTATACCATGACTTGATACTAACTAGATCTTCCCTTGTGTGCAATCAACTTGAAATTTCACTCACCTTTACCTCCTTGATATGTCATTATTAATTTTTATAACTAAGCAGATTCTTAGCCATCAAATAAAATCATATTTACATGGACACGGGGAAGGTTTAATTTGATTACACATGGAAGAGATTAATTTGGCAGCTTCATGCAATTACTGTATTCTTGCATTCATCATCTATACACATGTCGGTCATATGTTGATTGCGGGGGGGTCAGATGTAGTTGAGTTAACTACAGGTAGGGGGGGCACAATCCATGAATATGTCACATGTCGATGAGTCTTTGACCGGTTTTAAGTCCCCCCCCCCAACCCTATGTTAATCGTCAAGCATGCGAGGGGGGAGTGATGAACTATGAACCATTGATTTGGTATTCAAAGCGTGTGATTGCTTCTGCAAGGAATATGTACATTTGTTAATATAAAGCAATACAATATATTATAAAAGTTTCTAATAAAAATTTTATTTATTAATAATAAAATAAAACTAACCTAAACACTATGATCTATAATAAAATGATATTTTATTATAATATTTCAAAACCAAGCTATTTCTAAGGTTTTATTCGATATTTACAGAAACCCATAACTATGATAAAATCTAAAAAATAAATAACAATAAAATTTTGAGGTTTTTTAGAAAAAATTAGACCATGTTACAACAAAACGTAAGAGAACATATCTTTGGAAAAAGATCTGATACCATGACGTAATGATGGTTGATACTCGAAATCAATCTTACTAGAACAAGAACAAAGGTGGTCCTCCAAAAACCACTTTTGCTCCGAGTACATCCTCTCACAAAACTGGTCCTCAAATCACAAGGGGTACTCAGAGTCCTAAGGTAATTCCAACCTCATCTTCTTCATCAAAATATAATATTTTCAAACAATTGGATAACATTAAATCATATGCCTCTTTATTAGACATGGTAATTTTTCCTGAACAACAAAAGCTTCTAAAAAATTCTATGGAAGGTAAAACTCCTATTGTTGCAAGTTTGACTGAGGAACAAGATGAAGGAGAATTGTATATAAATAAATCAGGTGTATATAATCCTATGAACTATGTAAAAAATCCTCCTTTTTAATGTTTCAGCCATGATTATGGATAAGATTGCACATTGTTGTCTAATTAATGGGGGATCTAGTCCAAACGTTATGTATAAAATTATTATGGAAGAATTAGGTCTTTTGTATATCAATGAAAATTTGAAAAGTATGTTGTCATACAATATTCAACAACAGGTTACCATTGGTGAAATCAAAGATGTAACTTCAATATTGTGTGCACATCCTGAAATCATGACCACCTACAATTTTCAAGTCATTGATATGACAGTTAGCAACTATTCTATCACATTAGGAAGAGACTAGAAATCTTTAACTGGTGGATACATATCACTGTATGGAACACACATGTCCCTTCCTAAAAATGGTAAGAATATCATTTTTCTCTCAGAAGGATGAATCTCACCGTACATTGAAAGAGTGCCTCAGTCGCATGTAAATTGTATTGAAGAGGACATCCGTGTATACTCTATATTTTTAGAAGAAGTTATAAATTTTATTGCACAGCTTCCTGACCCTGAAGATGGTATGTGGCATATTAATTTCAATGGTGCATGTTCTAGTGAAGGCAATGGAGCTGGTATAGTACTTTATTCACTTGTAGTAAAAAATCACAATTTTTCTTACAAATTAGAATTTGCATGTACTAATAATGTAACATAGTTTGAAGCCTTGATACTTGGAATAGAAAATGCTCTTAATATAGGTTGTTATCATCTTTTTGTTTTTGGGGATTCTGAGCTTATCATAAATTTGGTTAAGAGAATTTATATCTCATCCAACAAACTGTGAAAGAGATACACACAAGTTGTTTAGAAGTTGATTTCTAATCTTATATATTTCAATATTACTCATATCATGAAAGATTTGAATTCAATGGTGGATATATTAGTTGTTTTTACAACCAACCCTACAAGGAAATTGCTCCTTGGAAGGCCAGATTGTACCTTTATGTCCTTATATCGTTCTCATTTTCTGGACAATGTTGAACCTGTCAAGCTTTTCTAGATGATGAAATCATATGTTCCTTTTTACAGAATGATCCCTTGAAAAGAAAAGAGATCATATCTCTAAAAGATAGAAAATTCTCAAAGGGATTAACCCCTCTACAAGGCTCTTTCTCTTCAAGTGATGTAAGCAATAAAAAAGGAAAACATAGAAGAGGAATAAAAAACAAAGATATGAAAGATCATTTCTATGAACATTGGGACTCAAGAAGATCATAAGATTCTAAAAATTGGAGCTCAATGTTTAGATCAAGAGAAGAAAAATTTTATGGATCTTTTATGTGAATTTTGAGATGTCTTTCCATGGTCATATGAATATTTGTGTGGTTTTGATCCTAGCATAATACAACACACAATTCCTATTAAAGAAGAATCAAAACCAGTAAGACAAAGAAAAATTCCAATCAATCCTACACTGGAAACAACTATTAGGAAAGAGGTTAAAAAGCTCTTAAATTCCCATATAATTTTTCCTATAAAGTATTGATAATGGGTGTCATGCCTTGTCCTGATATGGAAAAAGAACGAGAATATTAGATTATGTGTTGATTTTCGTTCCTTGAACAAAGCAAGTGTTAAGGACAATTCTCTTCTTCCTAATATGGAATTGATTTTATAGCAAGTAGAAGGACCTCAGATGATGTCAATTCTTGACGGTTTTCAGGATACAATCAAATTCTAGTCAAGAGGATTGACCAATATAAAACCACCTTTACTACACATTGGGGCACCTTTGCTTATGAATATATGACTTTTGGATTAATTAATGTAGGTGATACCTTCTAGCGAGCCATGCAAATAGATTTTGATGATCTAATTGGTAAAATTATTCAAATTCATCTTGATGATTTAACTGTTAATTCTAAAACTTGAGAAGATCATCTTAGACAAGTTTTTTCTTCGCGGCAGAAAATTTGGTCTGTCGTTGAATCCTACAAAATCAATTTTTGGTGTCACTGCAGGAAAACTCCTCAGACATATTGTATTTGATTCAGGCATTAGTATTCATCGAGAGAGGGTTGAATCCATTCAAAATCTTCAGGGCTCATCCTCCATGAAATAAATACCACCATTCATGGGTAAGATCAATTTCATTAAAATATTTATTCCTAATTTTTCTAGAATGGTAAACCCTATTTATAATATGTTAAAGCAAGATTGATATTTCTCCTGGAATGACACTACTGAAATTTTTTTGTAGAAATTAAAAATGCAATTAGTTATGAACCAGTATTGGAAAAGCCTAATTTTGAAAAATATTTTATCGTTTATACAAATTTCACTGAAGAAGTTATCTCTACAATTATTCTTCAGAAAAATGATCATAATGATGGGCAACCAGTAGCTTACATGAGTCAAAGTATATCTTTCATCTTCGTGGATATCATGCTCAATGTTTCCAATCAATAGTAGTTTTTGAAACTTATGAGATGTAAGCAATTATAGTAGGTGACAAATGGATTTTCTTCCCTATACTCTTACATTATTCCTATTCCATTTCTCCCTTTTATACAAGAATTATTGTGTTATTCTCAGAGCCATAACTAAATCATATTTAAAAAAGTTGTAATGGATGTTTACTAGGTTGTGTCTTGTATTTTACTTTAAGAATTTTGTACTAATTGGAATGATGGTGGCAATTAGATGAGATTTTTCAGTTGAGGGACTAACAAAGGAGGAAATAGAGGGAGAAGAGGAAAATTACCAAATGTATTTTGGAAACAAGGGAGGCACAAGAGAATGAGGTTTTCAATTCACTTTGATGTTGATTTGGAAGAATTCAAATAGATAGTACAAACTCACTATATAAACCTTGGTTGACATTGTGCATTGTATCAACCCCCATATCCCCTTAAACTGTAGCCATATCCTAGCATTGTCTACCTTCATGAGCCCCCTATCCATCCATTCAATGATGGTTGGGACAAAAACCCTGTAAATCCTCCCTATGGTATTTCTCAATGGCACGATAATCCTCTTCCTCCCCCCCCCCTCCTTTGCATTCAATACCATATGTTGCAGTAGCTACCTCCATGGCCCACTCACCTCCTAAAGATTACAAAGTGCCTCCCCGTGACCTCCATATATACAAAGGAAAGAATAGTGTTACCTCTCCTAGCTCTGAAGAATCCCAATCCTCTTTTATACATTCCAAAGAACAATCAGAAAAAGAATACATTAGCAAGAGAGAGATCACCTTCGGTGACATGCACCCTGAAATAGTAAAACTAGATGAGAAAAAGTCTTATTATGAATACTTTCTCAATCTTAGGCCAAATGTGTGAGAAGCTAGAAAGGAAAGAGAGGAATTTTTCAAAAAGAAATACCCCCACTTATTTTAATTTGTATCATAACATTGTTATTTTAGACACTTGATACGTTTTTTAGATGGACAACAAGCATATGATATTATTTTTGGAAACTATAAATATCATATCATTTTGGTATTTCAGGATATATAAGTATTAGTTGATTTGGTATATTTTGGATGGGTATCTTATTTTGATATATTTCATTATGTTGATATATTTATATTGTTTAATCATTTTTGGAGTTACAATGGAATTTTTGGAGAATAAAGGAGAGAAGACCTAGTGGGACCCCACCTATTATTTAAATATGTATTACCCTTATAATAAATGAAGTTGTCTTCTCCTAAATAAAGTTAATTAACTTTTTAAACTAAAAGTAGTTGAACTAGCCAACTACTTTATGAAGCTATAAAAGAAGGACAGCAAAACAAAGAGGGCATGAGAAAATAGAGAAGTAAAACTTCTTATAAGGTATGCTCTTGCTTAGAGTGAGATTATTATATGTTCATTCCATACTAAGTTTTCATTAGAGTTGAGTTATATTGTTTATAGAAGGGTTATTATGAAGGTGGTAAAGAAAGGACTAGGAAGCATTGACTGGTGATATGCTCTAAGGTCATTCATTTTCTTGAATGTCTATTTGGTTTTAGTTAGAAGTTCTGAAGTCATTTCAATGCTAATTAATTCTATTTTGGCAAATTTCAAAATAATGATGCACATGTAGCTTGGACTAATCCATCTTGGTTTTATGTTTTGGTCTTCATTTTTTTTTTGACACTATTTGTCTACGTATGAGTCAAATAACATCTTGGACTTCTAAGAATAACATTAGTCCAATCCCTCGCAGGGGTTTGATGATACATACTCAGTTTTAACCCAGATTGGTAATAATAAAAATATTTTGTTGGGTTCTCCTCACTTATGGGATTTCATATATATTGATTTTCATATTTTTTCCTTGTTTATTTTACATTTTCTTATCCACATGTTTGCATAAATTCATTTACTTTGCAAGTACACTCTTTTGTTTTGTTTCAGATTATTTTGGATAAAGACACAAAAATTACATATTTATAAAATAACATTAGATCCAAGAATCACATTTCTTGAGGTCTAATCAATATTTTTGGCAGGCTATAAAAGTAGGGTGATAATCCCGTCTATCTCACATAGCCTGAGGAGATTCAAAAATGTTTGAGTAAGGATTTTTCCATTCCTTGCATCAACAGGTTCTAAAGGATTATTCACCACCATCTTCTCTAGCTTGGAGGACCACAACATGGTTTTTTAAAATGGCCCTTATTTCTTCAATTTAGCGGGGTTGTACCTTGGACCGTGGACAGAGAAATTCATCCCTAATAAGGACTTTACTAGTGTTGGAAAATATTTAATAGACATCGAATGCTTGTCTTTGATGGCAAGTAGAACAATGAAGATGGCATGAGTACAGAAAGTATGTAATAGATTGGCAGAAGATGTTGCAAAGAAGATTTGAATAAGCTCAGAAGAGATAGTGCAGAGGATTGTTGACAAGAATCATCGATGGCAAGATCAGAGTAAGCGGAACAAAGTAAGCTCAAGAGGAGAAATATTTCTGATCGTTGCATCCCATTCAAAATTCCCGAAAGAAGGAGGACCGTCAGATTTGTTAGTAGACAAGAAGAACACGCAGAAGAGGAGGACAGATCTCAGGCATCAGATCTAAGCGTCAGATTCAATCATCGTTGGATCATGAACAATCTGCATGATCTTTAAAAGTGCAAGGTGAAGCAAGTTTGCGAAATCACGAAAAGATCCTGACCGTCAATACACCAAAATACATGGATCGTTGATCTAAGCTCCATTTCGGAGTTTTGCCTATCGCGACTTGGAGTGACAAGAACTTCCATCGAAGGAATCATGAGATGCGAATTCACGATGAGATTTGGACCATAGATTCATCGAGATCATGGACCGTTGATCCCGCGCCATTTTGGAGTTTCATGAATCGCGACTTGGAGAGGCAAGAAATATAACCACCGAAATTGCGATATGCAAAATCGTGATTTAATCGCAGCTGTCAGTTCGAGGTTTGTTCTGGACCATTGATCTGAGCTCCATCTCGGAGCTTCGCCTATCGCGACTTGGAGAGGCAATAAACATAACCAACGAAATCGTGATTTAACTACAATCGTCAGATCAAGGTGTGATCTGGACCGTTGATCCGATTCCATTTCGGAGTCTCGCAAATCGCAACTTGGAGAGGCAAGAAACATAAACGCTGAAATCACGATATGCAGAATCGCGATATGATATGAGCCATTGAATTAAGATCAGATATGGACCGTCGAATCATAGGACAAGTCGCTAACTTGGAGTTAATGGAGCATGGTGTGGAAACTCGCGAGATGTGAGATCGCGATAAGATATGGACCGTCGGATCTATGGAGATTTCAACCAGCGATCAACTTGCGAAATATAAAGCGCCTTTTGGCACAACCTATGGTCACCGCTAGTGGTCACGAGAAGGGAAGGAGTCAGTTCAGATAAGCTCCATTTCGGGGTTTTGGGGATCGTGACTTGGAGAGTCGAGATGCCTCATCTCTAGATTCACGAGATGAGAATTCATGAAAAGCATTTTATGCATAAGCGCTTGGTCATGGCCATGGTCATATAATGGAAGGAGCTAGTGCAGAAAAGCTCTGTATCGGAATTTCAGAGATCACGATATGAAGTGTCGAGACACTTGGCCACAAGAATGTCGAAATGCCAAAAAATGATTTAAAGGCAAGATTAATAAAGTTCATCCAACGGTGCAGATAAACTTGAATATGATCGAAGGCCTATTGTTCTCTCTCATAGTTAATTCATCAGTTATGAATCTGTTAGCTAAACCGAGTCATGATTTGTGATCGGTTGGTGTTTCAGTTGCTTAGACGGTTATATTTTGTCGAAGAAGATGCGAAGTGTAACAACTGTGGGTGTGGTGCATAAAAGAAAATGTTACAGACTGTGCGGGGTTGGTTGTTCTAGACGAAAAATGAATTAAACTGTGAGAAAGGGAAAATCAGAGGATGCACAGTGTGAGACTGAAAATGTGTGCAGTGTGAGATAAAAATCAGAGAAGAGTAATAGATGAGGAATAGACCTGAAGCAGAGCAGAATGAAAGAACAAATTGAAGTAGATCAGAATTGCAAAACAGACAAAGGAAGAGAAGAATTGCAAAACAGTTAAAAGAAAACCAGATTTACAGAACAAAGAAGAAGTGGTAAGAATCGATTTATCTGTGTAGTTGGTTGTTTAATTATTCATTTAATATTCCAGGGTGGTTGGGAGGTGCTAGGGAGGACTGGTGTCCTCAGAGGTTCAAGTGGATGCTTGAACACAAGGAATTGGTTCTTCCTTCTAGTTGGTGCTAGAGAAACCAGGGAGTTGGTGCTTCCTTCTAGTGGGTGCTAGAGAAAAATAGAGAGTTAGTTCTCTCGGCAAGTTGCAGCTTGCAAAACAGAGGTAGCAGCCTCACATTGAGTTGGTGCTCAATTATAGATGATGTACAGAACTTAAAAGATTTCCTATCATTTCAAAGAAGAAGAGGTTTTCTCCCTTTATGTGTTTCCTCGTGAAAATATGTCTCTGTGTATACCTTATGTGTGACTGATGCTCATTACTTTTATTGTCCATAAGCTGTATAATGTTGATGATCACTTGAAGAAATATTAAGAATGTATTAATAGACTTAATATTGTTTAAGCACAATAACAACTAATTCACCCCCCCCCCCTCAGTTGTCTTAGTAATTTCAACAACTACAACCCTATTATTGATTCTCATCTACTTGCTCCCGTATGAATTTTGGGAGGATGAATTCTTGGAAGGTATAGGAAATACTCTTGTCTCTTTTGTGAAAGTATTTGAAATCACTAAATAGGGTCACTACACCTCTTACAACCACATATGTGTCTACATGAATCTCTCAAAGGCCCTACCAGACTCGATATATCTAATTTATCAAGACATTGAATGGGTGCAAACCATATATTACGAACACATTCCTTGTCGCTATCAAAAATGACATGAACACATCCATATCTTTCGATATTATCCTTTGAATTTTCCCCCACCATCTCATCAAACCCCACCAACAAAGGGTGTCAAGGGTTTTGAGTGAGTCTCAGCAAGAATACAACTTAGTAGACAACCCGCTTCACCTCATCCCAACATAAATATCAAAATGAGCAATAGCTATGAAGTCTTATCGAAAAATGAGGAGGAACCTAGTAACACTCCTCAAAACGATATTCGACAGTGGAAAGATACTACAAATGATCACGACACATCCAAAAACCCAAAAAAAATTGTTAAGCTTCGAAATACAATGGATATTAACTCCAAATAACCAATGGATTGGGAGGAGGAAATGTAGGAGGACAATCCAGAACAAATCAACTCAGAGGATGGAGATGAGATGGACCTTGGTGAACTGGATCCTTGATCTAGAGAAGAAGCATGAGAGAGTCAAGATCTGAACTCTCTCCCAGAATAGTAGGTTTATATTTTGAAGGATGCCCTCATGTGCATCATAGAAAAACACAATCCATGCTCTAAAGGTAAGCACTCCTCTACCTCCTTCTTAGGTGTTAAAACTCATTCCTATAATGACAGCTCAAAACTTTCAAAATAGGAAAAGAAAAGAGGTCATAGACGCAATAAGAAACTCCTCCAAGATCTTGGGGAACTGTTAGTAAATTCTGGCATAATAGCATTGATGACTGAGAAATTTCCCCGAACCCCTCCCCACATACCATGAAGATAGTCTCCTGGAACATTCGTTGCTTGAATGGAAAAAGAAATCATAGGCTACTCAAGAAAAAAATCATCAAAGAACAACCCACAATTGTAATGATACAATAAACCAAATGTCTTAGCAATTTAATCTCAACTCTACCCCCCAAAATTTGGCAGGGCTCCCAAGAAATGGCAGTAGATGCTCAAGGTGCAACATGGGGGTTAGCACTCCTATGGAATCCAACTGAAATTTCAATGTCATATTTCTTCTCAACTCAGAGCTCACTCTCACTAAGATTTCAATTGGTTGGTTCATTTGAATCGTTCTTCCTCACCAATGTATTGTTGGTTGTGGAGCCTGATTATCTTCATGTTTCATTGGTCTTTGTTTTCAACTGTGTTTATACCCCATGAAGACTATACACCCCGGAATACTATACACCCCTCCACGCCGGGGGGTTGCAAGGGGGGCTTTCCCCCCCTTGTATATATATATTGTAATTTCATAGTAAATATGGACCATTCATTATAAGGTCGCAGATCTGATGGTAGAATTTATGTTAGGGTTTTTTTCCCTAGAAGGCAACCTCTTTTTTGAGGGAAATGTATCGAGGCTATGAATCACTATGAATATTGTATTCTAAGATAGGAGACTGTGAGATAAAGAAGAGGAAGTTACAACATGTGTGTTGTAGGTCGTATCCATTCATTTGTTGGATAATAAAAAGGAAGGAACTGGAAATTTCTCTGGTGGATGTAGCCCACACTAGGTGAACCACATATATCTGTGTCTTTATTGTATTGTGTATCTTCTGTGTTTTATTTCTGCATTTTTTTTTTATTGCTCCGTGATCCGGTTTTTCTAACATCTCTATGGTCGTTAATCTGTCCCCGATAAGCTCCACTTTCTAAGCTCAATACAAGAACTCAACAATATTATTGGAAAAAATCATTGGTTAATAGAAGGTTATTTTAACATGATTACCTCCCTAACAGAAAACAAAGGAGGAATCAAAAGGCTTGACCAAGTTTCAAAACAGTTCAAAGAAATCATGCAACAAATAAATTTGATAGATTTAGACACAGTCAATGGATTGCACACCTGGAATAATTAGTGAGGATGTGAACATCAAGTGGCTTCAAGGATTGACCAATTTTTGGTTTTAGAATCTCTCATTCTATCAGGATTGCACCTATCAATGTCTATTCTACCATGTGGAGGCTCAGATCACTCCCTCATCAAGCTAGAAATCGATCTCAAAGGAATACCTCTCAATCGTCCCTTCAGATTTGAACGTTTATGGATTGATCACCCCACATTCCAAGAAAATATTTGGATTTGGTGGATAGAATCAAACATCGAATCTAGCTCTCTAATGTATATATTTCAACAGAAACTCATACATGTCAAGATCTACCTCAAGAAATGGAACAAAGAGGAATTCAAAAACATCTTCAAAGCTAAAAGAGAACTACAAGGATTAATGAAGTATATTCAACGATCCATGATATTGGAGGGATAATTCGAGCAGTTGATAAAGGAATAAGTTCTACTTCATATGCAATTGGAAAACCGTCATGGGCAAGAGGAGCTTCTTTGGAAGCATAATTCAGAGTCTGGTGGCTTAAAGAAGGCGAAAAAAACTCTAAATTCTTCCACAGGTCAATGATCCAATGACATTGTCACAATAGGATTGCATGAATAAAATACATCCAAGGTAATATTCTTTCAAAACATGCAGACATGGAACAATATCTTGTGAATTTCTACAAATATCTCATTTATGAGCCCCTGTCGGATAAAAGGCTAGCCATCCAAAAATTTACCTGTCACATTCTGAAACTTATATCGTGGGAGTAGACTGAATCCTTTATATGACCAATTTATTTGGAGGAAGTAGAATAGGTGGTCATGGAAATTTCTAAAGGAAAATCACTTGGTCTAGATGGCTTCACAACCGAATTCTTCCAGGCCTATCGGTCGATTTTTAATAAGATGTTTGGGCACTAGTGGAGGATTGTCACAAATTTGAAAATGTTCTTCCAACCCTTGATGTAACTTTCTTGGACTTGATTCACAAAGAAGAGAAAGCAGAGGATCTAGGCAAATTCAAACCCATTTCCCTATACAATGTGGTTTACAAAATCATCACAAAAGTCATAGAAAACCACCTAAAATTGCTCCTCCCCTCCCTAATCTCCCTAGAGAAAACAAGATACATCGAGGGCTGCCAAATCCTTGACATAATCATTCTCACCCATGAAATGATCTACTCACTCAAATCCACTAAATATCCTAGAATAATCATTAAACTTGATATGTTTAAATCCTTTGACAAGCTCAGTTGGAAATGCATCCAGCATGTCCTCAAATCCTTTGGGTTCTCTCCTCTCTGGATCAAATGGTTTATGTCTCTCACCTCCTCAATTTTTTTCTCTATTCTGGTTAATGGCTCCTCCTCACCCACATTCACCCATTCTCATGGCATCTAGTAAGGAGACCCTCTTTCTCCTTTCATTTTTATCTTAATGGTTGAGGGTTTATGGAGATCCCTCAACGCAGCGATCACAAGTAACAAAATCAAGGGTCTAATATTTTTCAAGGATGACCTTCCTATCTCTTATCAACAATTTGTTTATGACACTATGCTCATGGGAATTCCTACTTTTCGAGAAGCCAAATCCATCAAGCATTTCCTCAACGAATTCATGGATGCCTTAGGCACTTCCATCAATCAAGCAAAATCTCAATTATTTTTCTTTAACACTTCCCCTACAATTCAGGTCCCCATTTCTAGGATTCTTGGTTTCCAGTAGAGCTCCCTTCTATCCAAATAATTAGGCGCACCCCTTGTATAAAACACCCTCCACAAATCCTCTTAGGGGGATCTCCTCTTCAAAATGGACCACAAACTTTCCAATTGGTCATTTCTCTCCCTCAACACCCCAGGGCGCCTCATCTTACTCAAATCAATTATGAAAGCAATGCCTCTTTATATATTATTTTCTCCTGCAACTCCAAAGTTCATTATGAAAGTTTTATGCAACCTTCAAAGAAAATTTTTATGGGGATGGGATCGAAAAGAAATAAAATGGGCTCTCGTAGCATGGGATAAAATATGTCAGCCCAAACTCTCGGGAGGCCTAGGACTCAGAGATCCAAAATTTATTAGTTCAATCCTTGGAGCCAAGACTTCATGGAGATGGCTCAAAAGTAAGGGTGATCTTTGGAGTCGAATCTAGCATAAGAATTATTGCCCCAACACGAAACCCCGAGACGTCATTCACATGAAAGGAAATATTTTAGGGTCCTTGATCTGGAACTTAGCTTAGAATAAAAAATATATTATTCATCTACACTAGTTTTTGGAGGTCAAGGATGGATGACACTCCCTATTCTAGGACAATGTATGGCAGAAACACCCTTCTTTTCAGGCTCGAGCAGACTTCCAATCACTAAGAGTCAACATGACCAATCGAGGCAAAAAATGGTTTCAGTAGTATTGGCTTCCTATGAAATCAAAATATCAATGGATATAATGGCTTCCCAAATGCCAATGGCACCCTCTCCCACCATAGCTTGACTAGGATAAATTTTGGAAGTAACTTTCAAATAGGAAAATCAAGATCCAATATGGGTGGAATAAGCTCTGTTGGGGGTATTGGCCAACAAGACATTTCAACCTCCAGGAATATTATCACTTAACAGAGGGTCATCATGATAAACCTCCTTAGAACCTTTGGATTAAGATCTAGCAGTAAAAATTATGGCCAATAGTCTCCTTCTTCCTTTGGATTTTAGCACATGGAAAAATCCTAACCCGAGATAATCTGTCTCGGTGTGAATTTCTTGGCCCAACCTTATTCTCTCTTTGTCGTTAGGTAGGAGAATCCATGGGCCACCTTATAAACTCTTTCTCCCTATCTTCCACCTTATGGGATTGAGGATCCATAACCTTCCAAACCTTGGATCGTAACAGAAGCAACTTATCTGAAACCATTGAAAATGGGAGGACAATTGCCTTCTCGAATCCTATCCTCATTTGATCTTGGTAGTGCCTCCTAGGATTTTGCGATGGTAAATGTCAAAGGAGAGGAACCAAAAGATATTCCAAAATCTACATCTTGGAACTGATTTATTATGGGGGGGAATTAAAAGAAGCATTTGGGAAATGACTCTCATCACCCCTTGGATGGATTAAGATTGGCAATGTCCTACTCAAGAGGAAAGCATCTTCAGGGAACTTGATCTATATCACCCCCCTTGTTCCTTCTTTTAGCAAATATTCGCTCATGATCTCAACTCTCTAGCCTTATGGGATCGCCCCCCCATTAAATTCCTAAAACTCAAATTTGACATAGTTTCCAAAGACAACCCTCGGCTTGTTGGCCTTGGATATATTTTTCACAATGACAAGGGGAATCTTCTCTGGCTCTATGCATATTATATTGGTTTTGAAAAAAACAACATTGCAAAGTTGCAGGCCCTTGAAAGAGGCTTTAGCATTTTTATTCACCAGGGATTTCATAAACTTGTAGCAGAAGGGGACTCCCAAATCATCATATGCATGCTTAAAAATATACAACAAGGCTCTCCCATCAGTAAGGTATCCCTCCGCTGGAAACTGGAAGGAATTATGGAATGCATTGAATCTCTCCTCTCCAATATTGAAGTAATAATACCTTCCCATGTCAAGCAGTCCACCAACAAAGTTTTTGATAGACTGTCCAATGAAGTAATCCTCCAAGAACAAATTTCATTGGACTTTAGGTGGGATCCCTCTACTCGATCAACCCTGCACAAAGAATTCTCAAATATAACTCGGGCTAATCTTACTTCCCTAGATTGGGTGATAGGGGCACGAACAGACAAGGGAATTTCACTTCAAAGAGCGTGCACACCAGTCCTCCCCTACACACTTGGTGCTCCCACCTCATAAACTATTGAGCATGGCTTCATCATTAATCGTTGGCCTCTGTTCACTGACATACTCCCCTCATGCTGTGTTTATTTCCCCTATCCTTCCCTGGATTTTTTGGTTCTAAATGAATTCAATTATAGTTATGGCAATCAATGACCTCATCATTGAATTTTTATAGAACTGGTTGTTCTCCATTCTCTCCTTGACTTTTTATAGCCCCCTCCCCTTGGTTGAATCCATGGCCTCTTTATTCTATGTATCCTAACTCTTTTCTAGCTCCCTTCGATCTACCTGATGTTCTTTGGTTCTCCCTTCAGGATCATTTTCCTTTCTACTCTATCATCATGGTGAGAGGGGGATCTCTGTAAGTTTTAAACCTGTGAAGTAAAGCAATGCATAGAGATTCTTAAGCAAAACAGAATTTAATCAATGGCTCATTCACATAGTACACAGAGATTTATACCGAAAACCATCAACCAAGAAAATCTTTCTTATATTCATTATATCGAATTTCACCATTCACTATACAATATATACAATGTTTTTAGGTATTCCTTAGATACCAAAACCCTAATGCCTAAAACCGAGATTATTTTTAGTAAATCGCTAAAAATAGAAAAAATCACACACGACAAAAAGAGCACGACCCCCCTAGGAAGCGCTCGGCGCACATGACACAAAGAGCACTATTATGAGGGATTGTCAGACACAGTTGTTGAAACTGACGCACCCACACACACACATGCAAAGAATATAACACATACCCAACAATATCACCATCGTTCATGTGGTAGGATAGGCAAGTATACCGTCTCTAGAGAACAATTGGAATTTGATGACTCGACAACAAATTACCAGGCTCACACACACCCCAAAATATAGGCAGAGCTCGACTTGGCTGAGGTAGACATGATGGTTTTAAGGAATTTCATTGAGGATGAGGTCATTAACAAGGATATATGTTCCTAGATTCCAGACCCAAGGTCCT
>ML820611.1:27588-50453 GCA_009831015.1 Picea engelmannii
TTCCATCCAGTTGGTGCTGGAACATTAAGGGAGTTGGTGCTTCCTTCTAGTGGGTGCTAGAGAAACCAGAGAGTTGGTGCTCTCAAACAAGTTGCAGCTTGTAAAACAGAGGTAGCAGCCTCATATTGAGTTGGTGCTCAATTATAGATGTGTACAGAACTTAAAAGACTGCCTATCATTTCGAAGAAGAAGAGGTTTTCTCCCTTTATGGGTTTTCTCCCTTTATGGGTTTCCTCATGAATAATATGTCTCTAGGTATACCTTATGTGTGACTGATGCTCTTTAATTTTATTGTCCATATGTTGTATATTGTTCATGATCACTTAAAGAAAGATTAATAATTTTAATAGACATAAAAACTGTTTAAGCTCAATTACAACTGATTCACCCCCCCCCCTCTCAGTGGTCTTAGTAATTCCAACAGGTTCTGTTGAGGTCCTCGTCTTTCTTGAAGCTTAGCTAGAAGCACAAGACAATGTTCTATAACATGTTCAAATGAGTTGTAGTAGATGCAAGTGGTACAAGGGTTTTGAAAATCCCTCGCAAGGTGTCCTGGTTGTGTGCAGTTATAACAAATGATCTATCCTCGGCCTCGACCCATTCCTCCTTCTCATCCTCTTCCTCTAAATCCATCGTGAGGATTGAAGTTTCCTCTCCCAGGAGAGTTATACTGCGTAGTTTTTCCTTCTTGCTAGACTTTGCCTTGAATCTTATATATGTCTCTCGACCTTTCATGCATGAGATTGTAAGCCCTACAATCCCTATCATCATGTCCTATGGACTTATAGAATGTGCAGTACAAATTTCTAGGTGTTTGAACATACGTTTGCATGTAGTAGCACTCACCAGGGCGATGTTTGTTTCTGCATACCTCGCACCAAGGTAAGGTGACTTTCTTCAAAGGGCTCAGAGCTCCAGAAGCCAATTATTCATTGAATAGGGAACAGTGTTCCTTGTCATGGCCTTCTAATCTGCATCTAACACACCATAGGTATTCTCTTTTATCTTTTCCCTTGTCTTTCTTCATATCTTTGACTTGCAGAGACAAACTAGTTAGCTGACTCAATATCTGGCTCATACCTAAGCTGGATTCTCCCATAGGGGCTGATTCTAACTTCATGGCGATCTCCAGTGCCTCAGACTGTGAAGAAATCTTCTATTGCATCAGGGGAACTTTGATGTGTGGTAAGAGGGCAGCAATGAACCATTCTTTGTTCTCTTGATCTGGGATCTGAAAATTCAATTGACATGTTAAGGTATTGATTCTCTAATTGAATTCCCAAACAGGTTCAGCCACCTTCTGCTTGATCTCTTTTAGCTCTGTAATACATTGTGACTCTGACTTGGGTTTCTTGAACTCTACAATCTGCGCATTCTTAATTTGATTTAGTGGCTTAGGTTGTGCAAGTCCCTGAACAAGCTTCATGTACCAACTCACTGCGCGATGCCTTAGAGTGGTACTAAATTGTGTTCTTTTGAAAGCTTCGTCGATGACATTTTTAATATTCCATATGGCTTCACATAGAAACCAGTGTTGATCAGGATCTTTAGATCCATCTCCCCTAAAAATAGGAAGCCTCATCTCATCTGCCATAGATCTTGCTAGGGTTCCTGACTGAATCTGTTGTGGAATACTATTGACAGTGCTCTGGGTACTCTGGTGGCTGGGATTACTTTGGTTTCTTAATACTATTGAATCAACATGAGGGATAACAATACTTACTTCGATGGTTTGTGCAGTTTATGAGGTTTCAGGTTCTCTTTGGTGAATCTCTTTAGCTTCTCCTTCCTCTTCCCTAGCAGGTTCTGAATGTTCTTCGTCTGTCATATCTGCCTCTTCTCCACTGTAAAAACCCTCCTCCCTGTAGTTCTACTTAAACAGGTTTGCAAGGTGGACTTCTCAGAACACTCTCCCACTGCGCATATGTCCAGCTTTTGTGTCGATGTTGTTGTCTGAATTATTGAACATTATCCTTTCTTGATCCGAACAATCTATTGTGACTTCAGGATGTTCTTCTCATGCAATAGCATCTTGATTCTCATCTTTAGAAAATGCAAAAATTTCCCTATGGGTCCCTTAAAGAAATATCTCTCGGCTTGACTGTATGATTCTACTCTGTCAACAACAAACTTTGTGATGTACCCTCCAATGGTGCTATCAAACCAGTGATCTACTGCTCATGATACAGAGTTATCAACTCTTTTGACCTTCTTGATCAGCTCCGATGTCAAAACCATAGGAGGTCTAGATCGGATCTCAAACTGGGTATCTGCTAATCTAGTTAGCCACTCATATAGCTCCTAATGGATTCCTCCAAAGAAAATTTCATGTATATCAGTAAAGATATATTTCTCCAACCAGTCTTCTGAGATAAGATTAGGGTTCTTGTTCTAAGCTTCAGCGAAGTCCTTTTCTTGATCTTCTATCCACTTTTGAATCTTTGTCTTCGATGAAAACCACCTTGACAATCCCTCAAGAATATTCTAGTCCCGACAACAAAACCATTTGTTGGCATAGAGGCATACCCAGGGTTCAGCTCCAAGAGCGCACCAACAAGCCCTAACTACTGGCCCTTTTGGCAACACCTATGAAGCAGATGCAATCTCACCCGAAGTATTTATGAGGAGGTTGCAGGACAAAGATGTCTACAACCAAAGGAAATGTCAAGTGGATCTAACACAAGAACAACACAATGTTCATATATCACTTATCAGCTTAGATATATTTTGCACATCTACTTATTATATCTAAAGAAGTAATGAAATCATAGTATATCAATGATAGAGATAAAATACCAGACACACACAACACAAGATGTGCGTGGTTCACCCTCTCTCTAGGGCTACGTCCACAGAAATGTGCTATAATATATTAAGGTAAAGCATACAGTTCTTGTCTACGCTCTTGGCTAGTGGATCTTCTTTATTCTCTTCTCTTCCTCTCCCCTCTCTACGCACCCTGCTGCAGGGTTGATCTTCGCACCCAGTTGAAGATCTTAAAATACCAGAAGGCTCTCACTCTCAACACTTCTCTCTCTCAATACAATACTCACTCACATCAACAATACAACTAGATTAATAGAAATATCATACCAACCCAAAGTACCAACCCAACCCAAGTCCTTTAGACCTTTATTTATACATTACAATATCTCACCAATAGCCTTCGGCCGAAACCTAGGTGTCCAAAACCCTAGGTCAACTTGACCCATATTTTCAGGGCTTCGCCAGCCTATCTTTCCTTCCTTCCCGCGCGGTGCTCCAAAGCATCCAGCGGTGGATTTTTTCGCTTGTTGACCTGTCCATGATCCTTCTTCCTTGCTTATCTATCATCCTCGATCTCCTCTTCCAATGGCTTTCTTTCTTGGGCTTCGCTCCATCTTTTCTGCTCTTTTGTTCACTTCGACCCAATAATAGTCATTGTATCTTCCGCGAAGTTCACATTCTCCCTTTTCTTCCTTGATCTTCGCATACTTCCATAACCAAGGGCCAACATGTATGTAGAAAGTTGTCTATAGAAGAGAAGGACTATACAACCACGAAACAGGAAGGATTGGCAATGGTCTATGCACTACATAAATTTAGGCATTATCTATTCTGGTATCACTTTAAGATGTATACAAACCATTATGCATTAAAATACTTAGTCAACAAGCCAATGTTGGGGGGGAGAATATCAAGTGGCTATTATTATTTCAGGAATATGACTTTGAACTCATAGTGAAACCAGTGAATTTGAATGTAGAACAAGATCATCTATCGCATATTTTGTCAGGGGGAGATGCAGGAAATTTAGATGACAGCTTCCCAGATGCACAATTATTTGTAGTAAGGATGGTGGACGATTATTTCTTGGACATTGTACAGTTTCTAAACACAGGAATGGATCCATCCAAGATTATTGTAGCACAGAAGAAACAAATGGTATTGAAATCAGCATACTATCAGTTGATTGCAGGGGATTTATACAAGATGGGCTCAGATGGAATACTGAGAAGTTGTGTGTTGGAGCATGAAAGGTTGATGATGCTTGAAGAAGCACATGATGGAATTGTAGGAGGAAATTATGCAGGGAGAGAAAATGCATAGAATATTTTGTGTGCAGGACTTTGGTGGCCTACATTTCACAAGGATGCGAAGGAATATTGTTTGTCATGCGATGTATGCCAAATAGTGGGAAATCCAACTAGGAGGAATGAAATGCATTTGAATCCACAGGTTACATTGCAAGAATTTGATAAATGGGCCATAGAGTTTATGGGGCCAATCAACCCACAAGAAATAAGATCAAGGGCATGGTACATCATTATTGTGACAGAGTATTTGATAAGATGGGAAGAAGCAACCCCAGTTACAGACTGTACTTAGAAATTGCTACGCAGTTTTTGCTCGAAAATGTAGTCACAAGGTTTGGATGTCCATGCATATTACTCAATTATCAAGGTACACACTTTCTAAAAAAAATAATTGCAGCATTGACTGAGGAGTTCCAGATTCATCACCAAAAGAGTACCCCATATCACCCTAGGGCCTCTGGAACCATGGAAGTTGTTAATAAGATCTTGGAGAATACCTTGAAAAAAATTTGCAATGTAGGGAGAGACAATTAGGACTTAAGAGTTCTTACAGTATTATGGGCTTCCAGGACTACAAGTAAGATATTGACGAGACAGACACCTTTCAGGTTGGTCCATGGGAAAGAAGTAGTAATTCCAATGGAGTTTATTCTACCTAACTTGTGCATTGCAGCAATCACAGAGCTATCAGACACTAGCGCAATAGAAGAGAGGTTGGCACAATTAGTATAACTTGAGGAGGATCGGTTTGTCATAGGATTCCATCAACAGGTTCAGAAATCCAGAGAAAAGGCTTGGCATGATCAACACATTAAACAAAAGAAGTTTCAAGTCAGAGATATAGTACTACTCTAGGAAAACAAGTATATGTAGCATCCATGGAAGTTTAGAATGCATTGGTTAGGACCTTATGTGATTCAACAACTAACAGAGACAGGTTTTGCGTGGTTGGAAACCTTGAATGGAGAATTCTTGGAAGGAATGGTGACTGGAAGTTGGCTTAAACTCTATAGAAACGGACGACAGGTTGCGCAGTAATTTGGGTTTTGTCAGAGCACATGTATTATAGTAGCTATATCATAGTAGGTAAGAAAAAGAAGGAAAAACAAATAAAAAGTAGATATAGGGAAAAGAAAAAGAGCATTTGAGTACCAAGGTATAAGAACTTACGTAGAATGAATGGTCATCACACATCAACAGAGAATTTCTCCAAGCTAGGAGACGAGACACAGACGAGACAGACTGTGAAGTGTACAGATAAAACAATAATAAACCAATGCCTAGTTCGGCAATGAAAAGACCATTAAAATCATTAAAGCATGGAAATGACGGTTACGCAGTGGGATTCACAAGGCATAAAAGTGTCGTATAAGTCTTAAATGAGAAAAGTCGTCGAAAATCACGACAAATCAGCAGTACGAGGGAAAATTCACACGATGGATTTAGTAATAAAGAAGCATTTAGTTAAACAACTCATGAATCATTGTGATGGATTGAAAAAGGAAATTAAGGCAGGATGAGACAGGTACAGCTAGCTCGAAAGCACAAAAATAGCAAGAATTCACTAATTCTAAACCATTATGACATGTGAGCGAGAGAAAACAAAGTGAACCAGAGCGAATTGGAGAATAGATCCGAGCCACCAGAGATGAGCTATAGCGACCCACGAAGAGACGTAGAGCTAAGTCCAGGAACCAATCACAAGAAACAAATGGCACCACCAAGAGTTGGAGGATTGTCTGTGGCGGTGAGAAAATAAGAGAAACAACTAGTAGCAACACCAGAGGTCGAGGAGTTAATCATATCTTCAACTTCGACGCCACCAATAGAGTTTCATAGAGACTACTTACCACCAAGGATAGATGGCATGCCACCGATAACTCTACCAACCAATGAGAATTACCCAGTGTCGTTAGCACCAGTTACGGCTGGTATAAGTAGAGACGAAGATATGCTCAGGAAGATTGCCAACCTTAATTTTATTAACCACAATATCATAGATACACAGAAATTCCCTTAGTTGGCTAGGGATCGGTATTTATGGACAAGGAGCGTCCCAGGAACAGGAGCAATCCTGGTCAATTCATAGGAGTGGGTGTAAAGGTTGCAAAAGGCTGGAATATTTTATCTATTTAACAATCTGCATTTCGGGTGGAGCACAAAGATCAATGCATGTGTGAAGGTATTATTAAGTTGTGTTCATGGGGGAACATTTTGGCTCAATCCCCTAGTATCGATTGATACTATGATGATTGCATGTATTACAGGATTTCCCAAAGCAGGAGAAGACCCCGGATTGTTGTTCAACAAGATGGGAGAGCGAGCCCTCTCTGAATCAATGAAAGACAAATTTGACACATTTAGGGGCAAGAGAGGCCTGGATGTTAAAAACATCAATGATAAGAATGTGAGGTTTGCAACGCAAGTATTTTCCTATAAACTGTTGTGAAAATTTCGCAAAGATGAAGTATTGGTTGCCATCATTGCGGCTGCAGAGAAATGTATGGCGGGAGTTCAAATGAATTGGGCTACCTTTTTGGTTAACAATTTTTTACAAGATTGCTTGAAGGCCTATGAGAAGGGTGTTGAATTTCATTACGCTTGGTTGATCATCTTCATTGTGTTGGTCGTGTGGAAAGAACATGGGTATACCAGTGCATGCACAGTTCAAGTAGCAGTAATATGGTTGTTAGATATAGTAATTTATGGCATTCACCAATTAAATGAAGACAAACCACAAACAACATCGTATTTTTACCTACTTAGATAAGATCACATATTCAACTGCGCATATCAGAAGAAATAGTAGCAACATACAAGGATATTTTTTCATTTAGAGTCGACATGCACCATATGTACATGTAGGCTAAGAAGGATCCAGCATGGAAATGGTTTCCAACCAAGTACAAGTTGGCAAAGGAAGACGTGAATTTGATAGTCAATGATTGGGAGGAAGATTCGAAGAGTCCAACAAAAAAAATTGGGCTCTCAGAAGAGGAGGACAAACAAAACAAGAGTGATGAGGAGTTGGGTGACAACCAAGGAAAAGATCAGATGAATGGTGCAGGTGATCTACCTGGCACATCGACGGTCCCTGAAGTAGGAATAAAAAGGAAGAATAAGGGGGGAGAACATACCCCATTTTACATATTAACTAATGAAGATATGGACAGAATTGGTTACCAGATATGAGATACCACATAAGATATATGGGAAGAAGCAAGAAGAACAATAGAANCTGAAGTAGGAATAAAAAGGAAGAATAAGGGGGGAGAACATACCCCATTTTACATATTAACTAATGAAGATATGGACAGAATTGGTTACCAGATATGAGATACCACATAAGATATATGGGAAGAAGCAAGAAGAACAATAGAAGAAAGTGAAGGACCAGCTGGGAGTACTTCAGCAGATGTTGGAAGCTGCAAACCTTACAAAGGAGCATAGTTCCGGCGAAGAACTGTCAACAGGGCCAAGGAAAGAAGCAGAATGCAAGAAGTTGGCCCTAACACAACTGACACTAGGCCACATAACCTTACAAATTGAGACAGACGTGTTGGAGTTGCCAATGGGTGAGTTGCATGAGTAAGTAAATGCATCGGGCCATCTAAATATATTCGTCTCAAGGATGTCCATGCAAAAGTTACAAGACTTGAAAGCAAGACTGGTGCAAGAAATCAAAAACAAAGGAGAGGAAGAACACTGGGAGTTAGAAAGAATAAGGGACAAATGAGCACAATTACAGGAGAAGTCTGACACAACACTGCAATAGAAGAGGGAAGTTGAAAGCGGACTATAAGAGGCTCTAAATAACAAAGACGAGGTTGAGGAGAGAGCCAAGACGAAATTAAAGGAAAATATGAGCTTGAGGGGATGGCACAAAAGACCCAAGCAACAGTCCAAAAGTTATACAAGGCAATTCCAAAAGTTCCCCTAGTAGTCGAAGCGACTATCAAGGAACAAGTGCAAACAATCGGTCAAGTCATTAAGGGCTTCCAATATTAAATAGAAGACTTAAAGCTAAGGAGCATGCCAGGATCACCACCAAAGGTGCGCAAAGGTAGAAAGAGAATGAAAAACACAGGAGTTGTGAACATCAAGAAGATTGAGGGCGAATGTGAAAAAAATTGTGCGAAGAATGCACAGGTGTGGACAGAGTTGATAGAAGACTCGAATATGAAGGTCGTAGAGGCCAAGCTAAGAGAAGTGAAAGAACATGTGCAACATGCAGTAAAAAGGGTAGCTACACTACCACCAATAGTGCGCATGTCAACCATTATGGCTCAGCGGTAGGCACAAGTAGAAGTGGATACAATGAGGGATTAGAAAAATATCATGCAACAGAGACTGGGACCACTGCAAGAAGAGGCAGTGTGGGTAATTGGAGAATTGGCCATAGTGCAAGGTAGGGTCAAGCAACCAACGATTGAAGTAGAGGACAAACTTACAAACTTGATTGCACAAAGAGTAGAGGAGATAACAACAACAGAGGTCGAAATCATCAAAGAGGTAGAGGGAGCTAAGGCTGCCTCTCAAAACTTAAGTTCGGCATGAAAGAGCAGGCAACAGTCCTGAGTGGCTTGGGATGAGGCACAGGTGAGTGTTGGGGGCATGTTGGACAGGAAGTCTTGAAAACAGTTTTGCAGTTTTGATAAAGTTTTGAGGAAAAATCTGAAGTATAAGATAAATGTGTGTAGGAAGAAGGAAATCTAGAGAGGGCGCAGTTGAGGCACATCTAACAGGAAAGTGCGCAGAAGGAGGAAAGTGTGCGAAAGGAAGACAACATGCATCTCGTAGAATAAAGACAGAAGAATAAATCAAGGAAATAACACATATCATGAGAATGACAACCCAACATTCCAGAAATATAAGAATAGCAGAAAAGTATCATGAAGGATGAAAAACAAAAGAAACACGATGAAAAACCAGTTAACTGAGCTGGCCATGCATTGGAATAGGATATTTTTGGATGAATAGATTAGGGTTTTAGCCCTAGATTTTTGTAAAAATATATAACAGGTTGGGAGATTACGGGTTCAGTTAAGTACTATTCTTATGAAGTTCGATTATGATAGATTAGGTTATGTTATAGTCTGGTAACTGTTGGTTGATACTGAGTTCTAGAGTTCTTGAATGTAGCAGTCGATGGTTGAGAAGAATGAATAAAGGAATGATAAAGATATATTATGGAATTTTGTGTTGTATTTTTTTCTATGTTTGATTATGACTACTATTTGTATGCATCGTAGAATAGCTTTGTATGATAGTTAAGTATGGTGCAATGATTGACCATAAAGAATAAGTATCATTTGCCAAGAATTGACGATTTGTTTGACCAGTTGAAAGGTGCAATAATATTTTCGAAGATTGACTTAAGATCTGGCTATCATCAAGTAAGGATAAAGGAAGAAGACATTAGAAAGACAACATTCAGAACAAGATATGGGAATTATGAATTCATGGTAGTGCCATTTGGGCTATCAAATGCCCCAACAGTTTTTATGTGCATAATGAATGGAGTATTCATGGAGTACCTGGACAAGTTTGTGATTGTGTTCTTAGATGATATTCTTGTCTATACTAAATTATAAGAAGAACATGAGAAACATTTAAGAATAGTGTTGCAAGTTTTAAGAGAGCATAAATTGTATGCTAAGCTAAGTACATCTTTTACCAAAAGAAGATTCACTACTTGGGGCATATAATTTCAGCAACAGGGATAGAAGTTGATACTGAGAATATAGAGGCCATTGGAGGATGGCTAGCACCAAAGAATGTGATAGAGGTCAAGCCATTCATGGGTATTTCTGGTTACTAACGAAGATTCATAAAAGGGTTCTCAAGGATTGCAAGTCCAATCACTTATTTGCAAAATAAGGGAGTGAAATTTGAATGGACTTCCAAGTGTGAAGAGAGTTTTTGACAAATAAAGGAAATATTGAAAAGTGCACCAATGATGAATATTTCATATCCAAATGAAGATTTTTTTTGTGTGCATTGATGCATGCAAGGAAGGACTCGGTGGAGTCCTCAATCAAAGGGACAATGTGGTATGCTATGAATCCAGAAAATTAAAAGAACATGAGATAAATTATGCTACACATGACTTGGAGTTGGAAGCTATAATACATGCATTAAAAATGTGGAGGCATTACCTTATGGGTAAGAAATTCAAGCTAAGATCAAACCATTTTGTCCTGAAACAATTGTTTGGACAGCCAACACTAAATGCCAGACAAACTAAATGGTTGGAATTTCTGAGTGAATATGACTTCAAAATTAAGCATATAAAGGACAAGGAAAATCAAGTGGTTGATGCACTAAGTAGGATAGCTCATGAAGTGCATGTGGCAGCCATAGGCATGTACAGGACATATTTGAAAGATCAAATTATTGCATAAGCTAATTTAGATCAGAAATATGTGAAAATAAGAGAAACATTACAGCAAGGTAAATTTCAGTAGAAGTTAAATTCCTATGGGCTTAAAGAGGATGGAATCCTCATGTAAAAGGGAAAAGTATATGTGCCAAATTCCAATGAGCTGAAAAATGTAGTGTTGGACACACCAATCACACTAAGAGGGGGGTGAATTAGTGTAGGGATCTGTTTCACTTCCTTTCACAAAAACTCCTTAATTAGCAATCACAATTTACTCATCATTTATTATTGTCAATTTATAACTAGTTGTATGTAAACATATATCAGCAACAAAGATCATCAATAAACCACAAAGAACACAAGATGTATGTACAATTTTTCTTTTTATTATGGACTAAAATCCTTGGGGTTTTATCAGCAATAACTGAATAGCATATCAACTCCACCAGAGCATCAGCTCCCAATGCAAGACTCATCTTACACAACTCAGCACCAACTGAGAAGAGGATTCAACCCTCAAAAGATACCAGTCTATCAACATGTACGTGACATGTGAGTAGTGCAACATGCGTATGTATGCGCCCTACTAATAGTGCAGCCCGTGTATGTACACGGACTATCTATATTGTAGCCTGCGTATGCCTCCTGGAGAACTAGGGTTTTCTCTCTTCTTGAAAAATCAAGTCCTCTACAGTCTCTGATAGATCCACTTATGCCTTTCACTATCCAATTTGTACCATAACCAATCACAACACATATATGCTTCCCAACAGCTTACTCATGCTCCTCAACCATACAATATGAATGTTACTTAATCACATATAAGTAACCAGTATACTATGGCAACCATATCAGTACTGAAACATAAGAGTGTTGCTCACTCAATAAATCAACCAACATAAACCATATCACAACAGCCATACCAAGAATGCCTTAAGTATTCACCATACAATAAGCAAAAGTATCCATCAAGACAACTATGTAACCATACCAAAAGCTTCTATGACAGATCTAAGCCCATGAAATGTCGATCTGGAATTTACTTCATACTTCAGGAACTTGGCATCAGCTCTCACTCAAGTCTCCATGAGTCTCTCCAACTGTACACACTATGATCTTCTTCAGCCCACATGTGTATGTGGCATGCCTCACTGCAGCCCACGTATATACACGCTCTGGCTCACTGCAGCCCGCATACTCCTTCAAAAACTAGGGTTTCTGAACTTCCAAAACTTTCGCCATCAAGATCTCAAACTTACGGAAACTTTGATGCGTCCATGAGTACCTGCAATAAATATTTCACCCATAATAGATCTTCAATTTGCTCAATAAATACACTTTGACAAGAGACCCTTGCTCTCTTATTTATACTCTCCAAGTAGCTTCCTTTAAAATCATCCACTTATCCAATTTGTCCACATATCGACTTTGTCCACATAACCAACTTTTTCCACTTAGCCACTTTGTCCACATAGCCACTTTTCCACATAACCAGCTATGTCCACTTAGACACTTTGTCCACATAGCCACTTGTCCACTTAACCCACTTTCCTTATTTTAGGGTTAATCCACTTATAACCATTTTCCATAATTATTAAACTTTATTATTTAAATAATTATTTATCATCCTCTTTGACTTCATCACTTTACTTTATTATTTAAATAATTTCTTCTTTGCAAACACTTTGACTACCTTGACCTTTTGGGGCTTCTAGACAACACATGAGGGTCCTCCAACTTCACAAGGCCATAACTCTCTAACCTTGAGGAGTTATGTGACATTCCACATACCATCGGAAATGGCATGACAAGCACTATCCATGTAGGATAGTTTCACTAACAAATTCACTTATCTTTATCTCATTATTCCATAATTAAGTTTGGGTTATATAACCATACTACTAGGATGACTCAACGGCAAAGCGTCTTCCCGTGAGGGATTTCACCATAAGGGGACCACTTTGGAGTTCATCCATTTGTGCTTCCTATCAACCATGACAAGAAAATAATGAGTCATCTTTATATCAATCCAACTGGAATAACCCATGAAAACACATCACTATGACATTGTCTCGTTGTCATTGATTCCATTAATGACCACATGATCCAACGATCAATACATTAATGCATCAATCCATATATGCATCATATATCAATGAAAACATTGATCCATCTTCATATATGCATGACATCATACAACTATGGCTCCACTTGATATCAATCCATTGACATCAATGATAATACATGATCCATCAATCACTACATCAATATACTATGACAAGACATTGTTCCTTTGACATCAATGACAACATGATCCAACATGTAGTTCTAGAGGAAATGCACAATGTACCATATTTCAGACACCCAAGATATTTGAAGACAATTGTAGCAGTAAGAAGCCAGTACTTTTGGTCGGGAATGAAGAAAGAAGTGTCTAATTAAATATCCAAATGTCTAGAATGTCAAAGAGTGAAGACAAAACATAGACACTCAACGAGTTTGTTACATCCATTTCCCATTCCATAATGGAAGTGGGAAGTAGTCACAGTTGATTTTATTATTAAGATGCCCAGAATAGTGAAGCAGCATGGTTCCATTATGGTGGTGGTGGATAAATTGACTAAAACAACACATTTTATTCCAGTAAATACTACACACAAGGAAACAAATATCGCATAAATTTATATGAAGGAAGTTGCTAGGTTACATGGAGTACCTATGACAATAGTTTCGGGAAGAGATCCAAAGTTTACTTCAAATTTTTGGAAAGGTTTGTTCAAAGGCTTTAGAACAAATTTCAATATTAGTACAGCATATCATCCAGAGTCAGATGGGAAAACCAAAAGGACTAACAAGATAATTAAGGACATGCTTAGAATGTATGTGATAGATCAGCCATCAAAGTGGGAATATTATATTCATTTAGTTGAATTTGCCTACAATAATGGGTATCAGGCCTCATTAAGATGAGTCTGTTTGCAGCATTATATGGAAAAAAATGTAACACCCCGGTGAGTTGGGATAATCCAACAGACATAGCAGTTGTTGGGCCAAATTTGTTAAAAGAAATGGAAGAGAAGATGGAAAAGACAAAGCAGAATTTAAACGGTGCCCAGGATAGGCAGAAAAGTTATGTAGACAAGAACAGAGTTTTTAGATATTTTAAAGTGGGAGAACATGTGTTCTTAAAAGTAAAGGCAAAGAGAAGTTTGATAAGATTTAGGAAGTTGCCTGAAGTTGGCAGCAAGATATTGTGGACATTTTGAAAGATTAGAAAAGGTAGGACCAATTGCATATATGCTAGCATTGTTTGCATCCATAAGAGTGTATAATTTATTTCATGTGTCCTTATTAAAGAAGTATGTACATGATCCTAACCACATAATTGATTGGAATGTGATGCAGGTGGAGCACGGAAGGGATTTTTGGGTGGAACCAGTACGCATCTTGGACCGAAAATTGAAGGTGCTCAGGAGAAAATCCATAGGGTTGCTAAAGGTTCAATGGACCTAATACGGTCCTGAATATGCTACATGGGAGCATAAATAAAACATGTGAGAAGAGTACCCACAATGTTTTGACAATTTTGAAGAAAACAGAATGCAAGACTCCATTTTGAGAAACTAGAGTTCTGGAACCACATCTCAAAGGTCTAGCCGACTGTGTTGGGGGACCCTGATAAATAAATGGCTCATTCCTCCAGTTAGCCCTGATAAATGGATGGTACATCCCTTGGGTCAACCCTAATAAATAAATGGTGCATTCCTTGGGTTATTGAGTTGAGAGGGATAGGAGAATGATGGTTGGAGTTGTTGAATTGCAGAATTTTATTTCCAAGTGTTGTGATGTAATTTTCATATATGCATGTATATATGCATAGAGTGCATTGAGGATGATGCACAATTGTAGGGGAGGGGGAATGTAACATCCCCATTATAATCCCTAGTTTAATTAATGCTTATGTGGATACAATATGTGGCTACAACCAAGCGATGTAATATATGAATTGTATTTCAATGTTTTAATAATAAAAATGTGATACAAGTTGCTAAGGGGACATGAACAAGATATGGGGGTTGAATTAATCCACAAGAGGGGGAAGTGTCTAGGATAATGGCCAAGAGGGGTCGGCGGGGGTGGGATTTCCCATTTATATCAACTTAACCCATTTTCATAAACTTGCCAATTATATATGAACCTTTCGATGTCTGATTGAGTGTTCCCAAAGCCAATCATTGAATACATGTAAGAGGGTGGGTGTGAGTGGTCACATCCTTCTGATTGAGTGTTTCCAAAGCCAATCATTGAATTCATGTAAGAGGGTGGGTGTGAGTGGTCACATCCCAAAGTTCTTGGGCATATGGGGGTTGAGTACAATCATCTTGGGGAAGAGTGTGAGTCAAGAAAGGCAAGCCACAAGAGAGGAATTTGTATGGGTTGGGACAACATTCGAAGAGGGGAAAAAATAGAGTTTGGAGTTGGTGCGGCTATGGAGGGAGAATTCTGGAGTGTAACGGGAGTGCAACTCGAGTGAATTGGAGTTGTAGAAATGAAGATCCTGGTTTTCAGGCCAAAAGAGTTAACTCCTACATGAGTTGCACTAAAACAATAAGTGTTTGTTGTTGGTTTGCTGACAGTTTTCCTAGCAGCAGAGATTTCTAGTTACCTATGCTAGAGAGACCCTGATAAATGAATGAAACATTCCTTGGGATATACTTGATAAATAGATGGTACATCCCTTGGGTTAACCCTGATAAATGGATGGTACATCCCTTGGGTTACCCTGATAAATAGATGATACATCCCTTGGGTGATCCCAAATAAACAAATGGTGCATTCCTTTGGTTGGGCAAGTCAAGAGGAAGAGAGTTGGTTGAAAGATCAGGATAGTTGTAGGAGAATATCAGTTGGGTTATGATTTTTATGCGCTGCAAGTGGATTGTGAGAGACCACCCTCTTTTGTGGATTACTAGCCTCATCTCGGGGGTGACTGGTTGTTGAGATTTGGAACAGTCAATCTATGGTTGGTTGGAACGTCCGTCCCAAGCAGTTGGTTGCACGATTCTTCTTTAAATATAAGTGTTTTATCTTGTACTGAGTCATTTACATGTGTTATTGTTGTGCATGAACTGTACGTGAATGATAATGACTTATATGTTGTTGTAAGGAATGATTTAGTTGTATTTCATGTTGATTATTAGCATGTTTTAGATGCATTTGTTTTATGGTTATAGAATGTAGCTAAATCTGTTATAAATTGTAGTTGTAAGCTACAAGAAATCGGCTAATAGTAAAGGATTTACTTTAATTCAGCAGAAATTTCATTTTATGTGTATTATGCACGTAATGTTTCTTAGCTAGAGTCTAGGTACATTACAAATATGGTATCAGAGTTGATAATGAGAGAGTTTTGTGTGAGGTGGCCCAGCCTTGGTGGCTAGGTACATTACAAGTATTAATACACTTTACCTTCAAAAACAAAGGCAATACCAATAATTTTCTTATAATAGCACCTCCTCTATAATTTCTAGAGGTTGAATGCAACTTCATTGTTAAGGGCCTTTTGGTTGTAAGGTTGATAACCTCTCTGGCCCAAAGGTATTTATTAAGAGTCCAATTTTTTTCAACACAATACATATTTTAGTGTACTATGAAGGCAATTCACAAGATTTCCAGGCAACAAAGAATAAGTTGAGACAGAAACACTATCAATTCATATATTTTAGAAAAAAAATCAATATGACAGAGTATTTTCTTTTCAAAAAAAAAAATTTAACAACTATGATCTAGCCAAAGAGAGGACAATCTCAAGTTCCTTCCCTACCACTAAAATTAATTGAATTTATTATCTTTCTTCCCTCCTTTCACTTTACCCCTAACCGTATCCATTTCTCACTATTGTATAAGCTCTATATTTCCCTTGTAGGGAATGTGAGCATATTCCTCTTTGCTCAAAGTGCCCTCAAACACTATTTTGAAGAGCATAACAGGATAGTTCAAATAATGAGTTCCATCTAAGGGAATCTAAGCATGTTTCTGATATGTCCTTTTGCTAGCTTATTTTTTTTATGCAAAATCCATCAGTACTCTTTATTGCATTCTGAGATTTGGGAAGACCTTTGACCCACAAGTTGAAAGCTTTTATTTGTCAAGGTATTTTCCATCAATTTAACTTGAATGGTTAGTGCCATGAGTAGATTTATATTTTTCCTTTGTCAATTTGGCCCAAAAGGTTATGTTCTACAATTTTTGGTTGAACCTAAACTCTTTTTTAATACTTCTTGGGTTTGAGAGAGAATTTTCATATAATCGTAAGTTTTCATTATTTTTCTTTATCCTAGAGATATAAAATTATGATGTTAACAACCACAGAGGTGATGTAAATAAGGATTTGGACATAAATCCAATGAATTTTTTATATATAGGGTATTTCTTCTACTCTTCAATAGATGATTGCAAAATTTCCACTGAATATGACAATAAAGTGCACAACAGATTCAGGATATAGAGAACATTGTGGTTGTAATGTTAGGAAAGTTAAAACTTCTATTAAATCTTGAAAATTAATGCATAAAAGAGCAATCATATGTTGCAAACTAGGGAACACTAATACTATGCTTGAGAAAATCTAGTCTACCATCATAATATATTGAATTTAGTTGTCGCAGAAAAGGTTGTCCAAATCCAAACAAGGCATGATTGCCATAATTGCAAGATAAAAATAAAACAAAAATAAGTGAACAGCATTATCATTCCTTGGAGTGCAAGATTGACTGCATGCACTCACTACCATATTTGATAATAATATTAATTTATCACAAGCTTCACCCCCATTGTTAGACACTACAGTCATGCCACATTCATCAATCCCCTCAGCCTTATTTTTCACCCTACTAATGCAGCTTCGACATCATTATATCCATATTTTGAGCCCATACAACCCTGAGCACTATAAACTTGGGTCTGATACCAATTGTAACACACCCCTAATTATTAAGTCACAATCATCGTTAGTTTCTAGCAACTTGTGTGGAATTAATTGTTGACAGGGCAATAAAAGATAAAGATTGTGTCAAAAGAGTCTCTACATGGGAGAAAGAGTGTTAATACAGAGATAAATACAAACATGTGAAAACATAGTTCTATATAAATGATCAACCTCTACAAAAAATAACATACTTATCAGTACATCCAAACTTCACTTTCTTAGATGCTCTTATCCTCAGAAGGGAAATAACACTTTCCATCATTAACATTTGTGGTCTTCTCTAGCTATCTAGCTATCTTTATAAAGACTTATTTCTAGAAATTCAGTAAGAACATCGAAAAAATGTGCAATGCAAACGCAACTTTTGGAATTCTTGCAAACCAAAGTAGCATGTTGAAATTACTCTTTGTACTTCTCCTGGATGATCCATTGTAACTTGAACTAGCAAAGGATCGAATTAGTTAGTAATATCATTCCCAATGTTTGACTCTTTCTCTTAGTATAACAAACAATCAATAAGGAAATAGACTATTAGATTTGCATAATAAAGCCAATACATTGGCACATTTTGCAATGTTTTTGGACATGGTAATTCTCTTTGTTTCATGTTATAGCTTGGAGAGAAACATATTTACTAACTCAGGACCTACACTAAGGCTTATAACAAAAACTACATCAGAATTTGTCCATACTTGCTTCCAGGCCTCTATGTATGACTAATGACATCAGCATATACTTGGATTTTTAGAATTGTATGGCTCATCCAATTGGCTATCTTAGGTGGTTAAAGCAAAGTGATGACATTTATTTCACTTGGTATACAAACATGACACATGTCTTCCACACGGGCTGCAAGATCACCTTGCTTCTCTTGGTGCAACTACTCTTAGCAAAGGTTGTTGCTTCTTAACACGATTTCTTACCATATTGTTTTCAGTACAATTATCAATCAATATTTTTCTTATGCATTTATATTTTGAATCTATTCATAATTTAATGAATCCTATTGGATATCCAATAGTAAACCAATGATGAATACTATAGTTTCAGTTTGACAAATGATCTATTTCATATTTGGTTGAATTTTAGGGAAAGTTCTAGTCATATTTTTCTACAATTACTTAGATATGGCTATTATAGATTTTAAAGAATGTAAAATAATCCATGTAACACTCTGTTACTAGAATTCAATAAAACATTATAAAGAATGAATCAATTCTGAAGGAAGGATGGTGGATGATTAGTCATTTTTGGGCACTAGAAATAACATCACTAATGGTGAACCTTCATGATGTTCTTGATCAGAATTTCCAACCAGAGTTTTCTGAAGTCTATATGAGTTACATTAAGAAGATGAAGCAACATACCCCCATTCAATAAAAAAAAATAGAAAATAAGCCCCAAAAATGAAGAGGAAAAAGGTAGGGAACATTCAAACCTAGGCAAGCAAATAAATTTCAAAGAAAACAAAAACCAAAAACAATTCCTCGACTCTCCTATCATTAGAAACAAAAAACACGAAGCAAGACATGGACCATAGAGAACCACAAATAAGAGAAATAAGTTTTTTTAGAACAGACTCAGTAGCTCACTAGTCCCGACAAAGTCGAGAGGCCATGAACCTCGCGCAGCCTCAATGGCCACAAGCAAAGCAAAAAAAGTGCCTTCTACGCCTTAAGGGGAAATATTTGTACTAAGTTCAAGCATGTGCATCCATTTGATTTGGTTAATACTATTGAAATATTTCTCATCGATTATAACAAACACGTATTTGGAGATACCCAGTTTTACAATGAAATGCAACACCATGATCAAGTCTAGCATTCTCGAGATTCCAAAAAGAATTTGAGCTCAGAAGAGAAAATCGCAGAATGAATAATCCTTCAAGTTTTTCTAATACACTAGCACTCCAAGAAGTGCTCCAATTGCATTTATGGCCAAGATTATACCTATAAACTCCTAAGAGAATGATGGGTGTGCTTTGGGATTTGTATACCAATAAAATTTTCCTTCATAAATATTTAGGCTTACTTGCAAGAGTGAGACAAACCAATAATTATATAAAATTGAGACTTACCTCTAGCCTATCACACTATTACTTACACTTCAAAGATTTAGTGTGTGTGGTTCATTATTCATAAAAATAGATTTCTTCGGTCGTGATTATCAAGCCATCATAAATAAATAAAATTACAAAACTAAGAAAAAACAAGGGAAGGTATTTCCTTACAGGGACAAGAATAAAGATCGATTCTTGCATGTACATTTAACAAGTAATATGTATATTTTCTCTCCACGTAGACAGTCATATCCCACTTTTACATTTAACAACAATAATTGTAGAAACATAAATCTACAGGGATTCGCAAGAATCAGAGATGAAAATGACAGAAGTAAAAACATAGTGAAAGAACAAAGTTATAAACTTATCTTTTGAATGTTGCAGACCAAACCAACAACTAAGTGAGTGATTTTCACCCAACTGTAGGTACTCTGCAGCGAACACCACCCCCTAGTTGGGTTGTGATACCACCTTGAAAAAGTAGGAGAAGAAAAACTATGAATTTCAACCTAAATGGATCCAAACCAAGTAATTTTATTGTTTAGCTTCTTGAGGACAAAACAACACTTAGGCACCCACATTACATGCCCCACACAACATAAGGAGGACCTCCTTCTCTGCTACACAGTACCTCAAAAAAATATCCTTTTAGTGTTATTTAGAATGTGCATAGAAAGGTCCAGGATTATATCCCAAGCTTATGTAGAATCCCCCTTGGTTTCTTGCAACTTTTCTCAGTCTAAAAACTTTCTTTCATGGTTGGTCTATTCTATATGGAATTGGCTCTCCTTTTCCTATTGTCTAACCCACAAAACTCTTTTTGTTTCCATTTTCCCCATGGCCTCTTCCCTCCGATTCAATTTTCTCATGCATGAATCATGGAAAGATAATTCCAATTCAACTTGTTTCCTAGTTTCAAAAATTGGGAGAGATAACTTGCTAGTTTTTAGGAAAAGATGGCTTAGATTGAGGAATTTGTTTCCTCCACTCCTATTAACCTATTTTATCTTGGAAACTCAAATTTTGAAATAGGTGAAGGTTCAAGGTAACATAAGGTAGATGTTTTTAGGCATAAACTCCCCTTAGACCCCCTCACATTTCCCCTCTTATGGCATCATAACCCCTTTAGGCACTCATGCGCAACTGGCCTTGGTCAATTTTTTATTAACTGCAAAAATAAAGTACTTACAATATTCAAGAGGATCAAACCAGGATGTTACAATATGCATGCCAAGTACCACTACTAGCTAGGTCCACCACTAGAGCCAAAGGTAGAGGGTCTATCAGTACCTATGTCAGAAAGTAATGACAAAAGTAGACTCTCATATATCTCTCCACTAGGATCAAGTTGTGCAACACCCAATGTGAACATAGTGTCCACAACATCAATATATTGTGACATGTGTGAAGGAGGAGGAAGAGTATTCGTGGATGGTGACACATATGGAGGAGAAGGAGGAGGATCAATTAATGGTGACACGTGTGGAGGAGGAGGAGGATCGATGTATGGTGACACTTTTGGAGGAGAAGGAGGAGGATTGATGGATGGTGACACATGTGTAGGAGGAGGAGGATATGTGGATTGTGACACATGTGGAGGAGAAGGAGGAGGATCAGTGGATGGTGACACATGTAGAGGAGGAGGAGGAGGACTAGGTGATGGAGATGATGTGGGTCAGTCCGGTGATGTAATATCCCCAAAGACGAGCCCCTGTTGTATTTATGAATTGTAAACATGTTTTGTAGGCTGGTGAGTTGAGTGTTGATAAGCTGGTGGGATTATGTGTTTATGGGGCCGGAGAGCCTAAGTGTTAAAGGCCAAGAGCCTGACTTTGCATATGTCAATATACAGATCATTAATAAAATATAAACATCATTGCGTGCAGGTCGACCATGAAGAAAGAGTGATGGGGGACTAAGCTTTCACAAGGTGGGTAAGGGAAGGGGGGTTGAAAGTTTGGAAAGAGGGGCTAAGCTTAGGGGCTTAAGTCCTTGAGAATAATAATTTATTATTATTCCAAAGTTGTGTGAAAGACATGTTTTTTATCCTAAGTCCTGGGATAGGCAATGCATGCAGCTCCAGGAAGACAAGTGTCGACCTGGGCGCATGCAGTAAAGTTGAAGAGTCGGCTCATGTTGGGGGTTCGTCCCCCATTCTTCCATCCGTTGTCTATCATGTTTTGCATCTGCGTCTGATCTTTGCATACCCTTATGCAGATCCGAAACCAGAAAACTGTGAGGCTGACTTGTGATGTTTTCCTGAGAAGATGACGCATCCTCCGTCTGAACTGTTTGTGTCTCCGTTGGACCTCTGCATAACCTCACACATATGAGAAATCATTGGGAAGGGAAAATTTGACATGTGTGTCCTATGATTTCCATCTAGCCTCTACGTTTTGACCTCTGCATTGTTTCCTAGTCATGCACCCTGAAACCCGTGGGGAAAATCGACAAATTGATTTGCATATTCTGTGAAGCCCGAGCATCTCGTACTTATCTGTGTCGTGTGTGTCATAGTTGTTGGTTGTTGTGGCCATGCAATTCCTTGGATGAGTGTGGCTTGTTGTCATCGTATGTTCCTTGTTGAGCCTTGATATTGTCCTCCTTGTGCGGGAATGGAGTTCAAGAAGTAGGTTGCCAAGCCTATGTGCAACACTCTCTCCAGGTGAGGGAGGTGGTTGTGGTTGAAGAGGCAGGTTTTCAGGCATGTGGGTAGCTCTCTCTAGGTGAGCGAGTTTGTTGGGAAGTGGTTTTCTCCTAGAGAGAATCCAGCACCAGCTATGGAGCTCTGAGAATTCAGGTCCGGCCTGTTGCTGAAGCCCAAGGCAAGGGAGGTGAAGAATCTGATGGACTGTGTGACAGTGAAGGTGTATACTCTTGGGGTGGGACAGGCATGTGGGGAATGATATTCCATGAGTAGTGGATGTAAGAAGGCTCCTGGGAGATAATCCTTCCTCATAAACTATGTGTCTTCCTGTTGACCTTGCCTAGCCTAGGATTTCCTTGCCCAGTGGAGCTTAGTCCCAGCTTGGGGGTGACCTACTGTTGAGAGTGATGAGCAGTGTGGTCTAAGGCTGGGAGGTTCCTGGAAGTTTTGCACGCAGTTGGTGGATTTACTCCAGATAAAAGATAAGTATCATTGTTGTGCTTAATTATGTATTTTATGCATGTTTTGTGATGCTTGTATGTTTTCATGTATTCTGTTGCATGTATGAATTGTTGTTAATTCCATTGATTTTGTATGGTAGAAGTAATTCTGTGATTATTGTGATTAAGTGTTTTAATTCGATTAAAATGCATGTTAGATGTATGTATGTATGTATTTCTGTGTGGTAGCATTTCTCGGCCTGTTGGTGG
>ML820611.1:61758-76458 GCA_009831015.1 Picea engelmannii
CCATTAAGTACCTGCCCTGATTTTCTCGGCCACTTGGAAAGGCCCAAGCCATAGGCTCTGAAACTTGGAATGTTTCCCTTTTGGTTCATTTTCCCTATCCCACTTCAAGACTAAGTCTCCTACTTCAAAGTTCTTTTCCTTAGCCTTATGCTTACCAAACCATCTTTTCACTATTTGTTGGTAGGCTAGGAATTTTGACTTAGCCATTTCTCTTTCTTCTTCCAACATGAGCAAAGTGTTGATTCTTTGTTGTATGGCCGATAAGGGTTCTTCGTTGGAACCTTGGGCTAGTTGAAGAGATGGAAGATAGAGCCCATTTGGGAGGATGGCTTCTTGCTTGTAAACCAGAAAATATGGGGAATTTCCTATAGCTTCTTTTGGTGTGACCCTATCGGCCCATAGAGCATTATGAAGTAGATTATGCCAATTTCTTTGGTTATCTGTAACTGTCTTATTTAATATCCTTACCAGATTTGTATTCATTGATTCTGCCACACTGTTTCCCTGAGGGTAATAATTTGTAGAGTACTTGATTATGATTCCTTTGTCCAGAGCAAACTTCGTCAATAGGGTAGAAGAGAAGTAAGTTGCATTATCAAAGACCAGAATAGAGGGGACACCAAACCTTGTGATCAGTTGTTGTTCTATAAATTGGATTACTACCTTCTTGTTTACGTGAGTCAGAGGGATGGCCTCTGCCCATTTTGTGAAATAGTCGCTGGCAGTAAGAATATACTTGTGCAGTTTTGAAGAGCTCGAGGAAATTTCCCCTATTATATCTAACCCCCATTGCTCAAAATTCCTAGAGATAGTCACGGGTTGAAGTGGGATTGCCTCTCTTTTCTCTTTTCCAGTGCTTACTTGACAAGTCTTGCAGTTCCTAGCGTGAGCATGAGCATCTTTGAACAAGGTGGGCCAATAATAGCTGGCTCTTAGGATTTTATGAGCGGTGATGTTTCCGACGAAATGTCCCCTGACGGGGCCATCATGGAGTTCCTTCGGCACTTTGTCTACGTCCTCACTTTTGAGACATCTTAATAGTACCCCATCGTAATTGATCTGGAAGAGTACTGAATTTATGAGGTGATATTGGGAATATTCCTACCTGAGGGCTCTTCTTTCACTAGGGTTTAGATTTTCAGGACAAGTCTCGTGATACAAAAGATAAGTTAAATCCTTATACCAAGAGCCTGGTCCCGTGGAGGTGTATGATACTTCGCCACACCATAGTTCCATCTCATTTTCCCATCCGGAATATTCATTTACTTGATCTTGTGCTTCGGATGGGAGATTGCATAACCCTTGTCCTTTCACTAGCTTGGTCGGTTTTATATCTAGATCGAATTCCTAGACTACTGTCATCCAGTTCCCTCTTTTTTCCCCCATTTCTTGTTGGGTAAAAAATGATCGGACTAAAGGGTGTGGCACAATCACTTTAGTATGATGCTTGAGGATGTAAGACCTAAAATGATTTATTGCCTTATACACCGCGTAAGCCTGTTTGTCTATGATAGGATAGTTAAGCTCAGCTCCTTGAAGATTAGGGCTCATAAGTGACATCGGGGCTTCATTGTTGTCATTGTTCTTCTGAGTCAAAACCATAGCTAGCGATTGGTTGGAGGCGAAAGTATAGAGGAAAAAATCTCTATTAAAATCGGGACTTCGCAACACGGGGGCCCGGGATATGGCAGCTTTGATATTACCGAAGGCATATTTTTTCTTATCATCCCACTTAAATTTGGCATCCTTGCGGATCATATTTTGTAAGGGTTTGATGAATTCGACGAAGTTGGGAGTGAATTTCCTCACAAAGTTGATTTTCCCGAAAAAGGACTGCATAGATTTCTTGTTATGGGGTAGCGGGAGTTGAGCTATGTCCTTAATCCTTTCGGGGTCTATGCGAATCCCTGCTTGATATATAATATGGCCCAACAGCTTACCTTCCTCGACACCGAAATAGTTTTCTTAGGTTTCAGAGATATATTGTATTTCCTGCATCTCTCGAAAATCTAAGTTAAGTGTTGGACGTGATCTTCTCTATTCTTCAAGTACATTGTTACGTCATCTAAATACACTACCACACATCTATTGATAAGTCCTCAGAAAGCTACATCCATGGCCCTTTGGAAGGTTGCTCCTGCGTTGATTAACCTGAAAGGCATGTGTTTACAAGCAAAGGTTCCCCATTTGGTTTGGAAGGTGGTTTTTAAACAATCTTCCTCTGAAACCAATACTTGGTTGTAGCCTGAGAAACCGTCTAGTAGAGAGAAAATCTCTGAGCCCAACACGGTCTGTAGGAGTTGTTCCATCAGCGGGACTGGATAATTTTCTTTTTTTGAAGCTCTGTTGAGGTTCTGGAAGTCTACGCATAATCGGATCTCTCCTGACTTTTTCCTTACCGGAACAAGATTTACTACCCAGGCGGAATGCCTAACTTGGAAAATTATCTTCACATATAAAAGCTTCTTTAATTCCTAATACATGAGAGGTTCCAGGGATGGATGATACTTTCAGAGCTTCTGTTGGAAAGGTTTCACTTTGGGTTTTAACGGGATGGTGTTGAATAATGCGGGTGTCATACGTTTTAAAATCCCTATAGGACCATGCAAAGACATCCTGGTATTGTCTGAATAGTTTGAGATAGGCTTTCCTTTCTTCCTTAGATATAGTTTTTTCAAGATTCACATTCTTTGGGTTTTATGGGGTTCCAAGATTTACAGTTTCATGGAGGGGACAAGAGCTACTAGTCTTTGTGGTTTTTGGTCCTCTAAATCATCCCTTCAGATCAAACAGATTCTCTAGATTAGCTATCCCCTTAGGGATTGTGTGAGCCTTTGATTTATCCATATGTTGTTCTGTCCAAGGATCTGTTTCCATTGATTTCTCTTGGAACTCTTCATCGTCAATACCGAGATCTTTGAAATTGTCTTGGTTGGTTAAGAAGTTTACGATCTATTCATCTCCCTCAAAGACTTTCCAATTAGAAATGTTATTAGGTACCAATGGTTTGTAGAGTAGCTCTACAGTGAATCGAGAGGCTTCATAATCTTCTAAAGGTGACAGTATGGAAGCGATTGCGGCTAAGGAGTCGGCAAGAATATTCTTTTCTCTAGGAATCGCAGTGATATTGAAAGCCTCAAAGCGCTCTATTAACCTATGCACCTCCTGCTGGTAGTTCTTAAGATGAGGCGAATTGCAATGTATAGTACTCCTCACCTGTCTAACAATAATATCAGAGTCTCTAAAAACTTTCAATTCTTTGACATTCAGATCTATGGATTTCTTTAACCCTTGTACTGGAGCTTCATACTCGGCAATGTTGTTGGTACATTAGAATTCTAGTCTATAGGACAGGAAACGACGTTTACCTTTATGGTCGATGAGGATGCACCCCGCTCCTGACCCTTCATGTGATTTAGATCCATCAAAATAGAGGGTCCAAATTGGTGAACGACGGTCGCTCCTTTCTCTTCCCTCTTTAATGTTATGTTCCCCGATATTTTCTTCCACAAGTCCTAGCGCGGGGTTTTGACAGAAGAGGGAGTCTCCTGTCGGCATCGGTGATTCTTCTTTGAAAATCATTTCGGAGTTTTGGGCAAACGAAACATTGGATAGGGGAGGAGCAAAGTTCCCAAAATGGGAATCATAGGAATAATTGCCCAATATGGGAAAGTTTGTAGATGTGGGTTCGTTCGAGGTTTCTAGATCAGTGACTGTATGCTTCAGATATTTCTCCCTATCGATCCTGATCATGTTATTGTATCCCTTAAGTGGTAGCCAAAGGTTTACCCAATATGTACTAAAATATCCATTGAGCTTTTCAGACCAATCTCGGCTCAGCAATAGCCCATATGCCTCTGGGATATCTACCACAATGATGTCAATCACTTGCACGAAATTAGGATGTGTCGCTATCCTGATCATCACATCTTTGAGTTCTCCCATGATCTTGACCTGAGTTATGTCTAATTTTATGACATGTTTATCACTTTTGAGAGGGACAGCACCTAATTTATTACAAATGTCCAAGGGCATCACGTTGGAGGACGCCCCAGAATATACCAAGCAATTGTGAAGGTTCCTGTTGAAGACTTCGAACGTCAAGAGGAAAGGTGGGATGAAGGGATTTTCCCTCCTATATCCCAAATAGGTGTTCACAGTTGGTTTTCTCACTAGATTGGTGGAAGAAAGATTTATTTTCAGGTCACTTGCTGCCTCTGGTTTTTCTACAGAGCTCATAGCCTGCAGCAGAAAGTCTTTCTGCTAGGGAATCTTACACAAGTCCATAACGGATATATTGGCCCTTAACTTTTTCAAATCTTTGACCATGTTATAATCTAGTTTGGGTGATTCTTGGGTATGAATTCTTATAGGTTTCTTGCCAAAGGCGGAAGGTGTTTTCGGGCGATCGGGAGTTGCCTTACTCTTCGAGACCTGGGTGGTGTCAGTATCTTTCGACCCAGGTGGACCCTTACTATGCGTCTGTATCGCCGAAACTTTCGCGGGTCATTCCTGAGACTCAAACAGGTCGCTGGAAGCCATGATCAGGTTTGGATCCCATATCAGCATGGTTGTGTCTCGTGGTGGATCAATCTCTTCCTGGTCGGCAATATTGATAGTCGAACTACATGGTTGTTCAGTTAGGGAGACTTCATCTAGGAATTGATTGGCCATCAAATTCATGGTGTGTACCCATTGAGGGCAGTTTCTTTCGGGGTGGTTTTCCTAGTGATAAGTGCAAAAATAATCAGATGCGACATTCCCTAGATCAATATTTAAGTTGGCTGGGGGAGGTTCAATTGCTTTGAACGATGAGTTTCTTTTAAAGAAAGGCTTATAGGGCCTTTGGCCTAGGTTTCCTTATCCTGCATTAATTTTCATGTCTATGATCTTGTTTGATAGTTTCTTAACCATGCGTTGTAGATCTTCTATATCTCCATTACCCTTGTTGGGGGTTGGTACAATTTGCTTCCCCGACGGTCTAGCCAAAAGGAGTCCTCTCCTAGGAGGGGGTTGGGTTTCTCTTTTCATCAAAGGGGCATGGCCTTCTTTACATCCTTTCATCTGGAATTCTATCGTCTTGGCCTCTTCAAAATTTTCCGCAAGGGTTTGCTTAGCGGCCCTTTTCACGAACATAGAAATACAAGTCGAAAGCGTGTTGGCACAAACCTCTATTTGCAAATCTTGAGTTGGTTTCACCATGAGCTAGAATTTGTTTAAGATGGTCGTGAATATTTGATTAAAATCTTTGACCCTCTCTTTCGGGCTCATGGTGGTCATGAACAACTCAGCCATCAGAGCTCCCGTGTCAGTTTCCTCCACAAATTTATCTAAAAAGTCCTTCTTAAACTTGATCCAGCTAGTTATGGATCCTTCCAGTAGATTAAAATACCACGTGGAAGTCGAGTTCTCAAATGTGTAGGGAAAGAATCTACAGACTACGTCTTCATTTTGAACATTCATAAGCCTTATCGCAAGTATGAACTTCTTGATATGATCTTCAGGTAAACCTGTGGTTTCGGGGTCGTATTTAGGGAGCATCTTCTCCGGGTGCCACGAAATATTATGTACTCGTCGAGGGACGACCACAGCATCTCTGGCTAGGGAAGGTTGGTTGTTTTCTTGCAGGAGTTCCCTTTCCTCCTCATGGTTGTTATTTCCTTCCATATCTTATGAATCTGAGTCGAACTCCTCTTCTTCTGAAAATCATTAGGTTTAGAGAGGTCGTCGGCTGGCGTTTCGGGTATCAAATCAAGAGATTCTTGGATTTCGGTAATCGCGAAATATATTATGTCTTCTACATAATGTATGAAAAATTCATCGGGGGTGCTGACCACAAGTATGCTTTGTTGTTTTCTTTGAGGGAGTATGGGATCCAAGGACAATGCATCGTTCTGTCAGGCGTAGGCTCTTGTGATTCTCCTCAACTGATTTACTTCCTCGTGAGGAAGAGCATAAGGTATTTCGGGGTGAAATGGTTCTTCCTCGGGCTGGGGTGAGTTATCCGTTTCGGGAATGCTCAGTGTGTGTGGGATTTCTCGTGAGGGACTAGCCATGCATGTGGGTCATTGGGAATCTATAGGTTGTTTAAAATTTTAAGCGAAATATGTTTTCAGCCATTCATTTTCAGGCCCTCCTTCTAGCGCCAATTTTTTTGATGGGACTTAATTCCCTAGACTCAACAGTAGGAACCAAACCTGCCATCGAGGCCCAATTAGAGTCTGCAGCGTTTAAAGATGGAATGGTTCTCCAGATCTTACGATCCGACCAATTTATCAATGGGATTTATTTTTTCTTGTGAAGGCTCTCCCTTCAGTTAGGACTGTTCTTCTTTGTGTTTTCTCTTGAGGTGGGACTGGTCTGAGAGATGCAAGCCAGTATAAACCAACTTGACAAATAACAAGATTAAGTTTTAATTATTGGGAAGAGGCTGAGCTTGGGATAACCCGCTACTCAAACATGTAGACAGTGATTCTATACCATAGGCTGAGTACTAATATATTAACCAAATGAGCATCCAATTACTTTCTGAGAAACTAACTATTAGAAAGAAAACACATATGTAACAAGATGATGGAAAGAAAAATAATTCATCTTCCATAACATTCATCACATGATAACACAACGATTTATCTTCATCATTAAAGCAAAGAACATTAAGACATTGCACCAGATAACTTGACAACGGAATTAATTGCTCTTACTCATTACTGCATCATTCATGGAACAGGATCGGAAGTAATTCTTCTTCAACTCCAATCATATACATTTGATGAAAATAGCTTGTCTTTGATCCAGAAGGACTTCTCAATTCATAGCAGTCTCAAAATAATTCTTAATAACCAAAAAAAAGAAAGACTTCTTACAACAACCATTGACCCTTGTTCATTGGTTGATGTCTCTATTTATAATCTAAAGTTTAACTATAATTAACAGCTAAATATAATTTGAGCCAAACAAAAATCACCATGTGGAGTTATCATCAAACAATTTCTTTAACAATGCACCCAATATATTTCTTGGCAAGGGTGACTTCTTTCATATTCAGACCAACTGATAAAGAGTTCTTCACAAGTATTGGCCCATGAAAATTTGTGTTGTTCCATTGGAGCCACATATATCCCTCTCATGTTTGCTGCATCCGCCCGATATTTTGCTAGACTGAAGTTCAATTTCTTAAGCATGGTTCAGGCTCTGATCGGATGTTACGCAAATTGTTGCACTTGCCTTAGCCTTGCATCGGTAATCTTCGTGAACTCATTGGTCCATAGCGAGTCTTGTTCAACATACAACTTGACCACCTCGCTCAGGTCAATAAAATTATCGGGAGTGTCGAACTCGGGGAGCCCGATATCCTTAATTATTTTATTGATTTTATCCCAGTGCTTCTGGCATCTGGTCCATTGTTCTTGGATTTCTCTGTGTGGGTCTCGAGACATTTAGCCCAGTATTCAGTCGATCGCTTCATGCGATTGAGACTACTTTTAACCACTAGCCGAATGCCATGTTCTTCCTTCTCTCGAACCTGTTGAACTGCCTCAATGTATTCGAGCCTTTCTACCGCCTGCTGTGCTCTCTCATACCATCGCTCCATATCCTTACATGTCGTGAGTGCCATGAGAGTGTCCTTATGGAATTTGGCTACATTCGAGATTAACAGGTGCCTTTCCTTCTTGAACTCATTGTAGACTCTACCGAACTCATCTTTTAGATACATGGCAGTTTGCGTGGCACCTTTGTAGTATTCGACTAGATGGTGCAAGTGTTCGAGCTCCTTCTGGGTGGCGGCTAGTTCTCTTTCATCCCTCCTGGATCTATTTTGGGCAGCATCCCAGAGGGATTTTCCCACACCGATTAATTCAAACGTACGAGTGTTTGTTGTGTTGTTTAAGTTCTCTTATGTAGTGACCAAGATGGAGTGGTCCAAAGTGATCCTTCTCTTCTTTGCGATCCTTTGAATGATGGCCTTTCTCTTTTGATCGTAGGAGAATGCATAGATTTCTGCTACCTCGTCTACCGACTCTGGTATCTATTGATCACCCCATGTGAGGTTGTTTCATAGGCTACTAGCGGTGTATATTTGTTCAAGAGTGGGATCTTGAACTTCCTTGATTTGCCTTGCAGGTCCGACCTCTAGCTGTTGCTCATCGGGGATTTGAATATTGGGCATAATAGAGGTGTTGAGTACAGACTTGTTACTTTCTTGTTCGTCGTCCGCAGAACCACCGATTTGATTTTGCGGAGATCCTTCCTTTGTCTCCCCAGGTTCGAGATCATCATTCGGATATGCTTCGATTCCCGATTTACTGGAGTCTTGCGTGTCGAGGTTGCTTTCGACTTCTGATTCCTTTTGTGAGACCTCCTTGTCTTGAACTTCGAGCTTAGGGGAAGGAGTTCTCTCAGGGCCTTCTTCCTCTTGGACATGCACTGGGGTACCATGAGATGGCTCCAGACTCTTGTCGTCACTATATACTTGTATGAGTTTGCTCAGGGGATTAGGTGATTGTGTCTCTATCGACACCCAGCCTGTCTCTGGTGGAATTGTTCCACCTTCTGGTGAGTTGACTGGCAGTGTTGTGGATCCAAGGTTACTTGATCCATTGGTTTTATCGGGGTTTAAGGAACCAGAGCCACTTGGCTCCGTCGGGACACTTTGGACGGTAGTTGAAATTGTCGGTCTTCTGATAAGGTACATATCAGCCTGCATTCATTTCATTAGCAACTGACCTTGTTGGTACAAGAATTCCATTGTCCCTGGTGTAACTTGAATTTCAGGGGAATCCCTGATTTGTATCAGGGATTCCTGATGAACTCTCGCAGCTTCAATGTCTTCTTGGGGATCACTTATTCCTTCACCCGATTCATATGTTATTTCTCCTTCCTGGGTCCTGAATATTTCTTGATTTTTCTGCTCCAAAAACATTCCCTGCTCCTCGTATCTCATAGCTTTAAACCTGGTTCCTCGAGGATTAGCCTTCCTGGCCACCACCTCATTCCAGTCTTGAGCATTCTCAGTGAAAATTTCATCTTTGAACCAATCATGGGCATAGGGCCAACAGGATGATACCTACAACGTGTGTTGTAGGACCAGTCCCTTGGGATCATGTTTGCGAAATCGACCAGTTTGGAACTGAAATTCTAACTGACTCAGTCCTTCTTGCTTAACATGCGTGGTGTCTTTGACCATGTAGAAACCAATATGAAACCCATACGGTATGAAGGCTCGCTTCTTGTCTTTTACCAAGGTGGAATTGTATCCTTGCAGGATGGTCTGGTAGCAAATCTCCCCTAGCATTAATCAATCGAGACCATAAATGGGTAACAAGTGGGGTGCCCCTATGGCGTCGAAAACCCTGATGTAGGTTTCTCAGTCATCTAAATACTAGTGACCAATTTTCGCTATAACCCTTTTTGCTTTGTCTGACATCCTAGGGAATTCTTTCCTGAATAACAAGAAGTAGATGTGTGCAATAAATTGATCGCATATAAATGCATAGGATTTTGTGTACCTGTTTTCCCATAGAATGTTGAAATATACATGGACTAGAATCTCTGAGGGATGCCAATTTAGGTTCATCCCAAAGAAAGCGTTCTTGGCGCAGATGACGTCCAGAAGATATGAGGCCATGTAGAAGGCGGGAACATCTCCCTCCTTTGGCACCTGGGCTTTCCTTATGCAAGTGCTCAGTTGTTTGGAGATGATGGCGCCCCAATTGAAACCCGTACCTAAAATGGCCACTGTGAAAGCTAGAGGCATCCAAGCCTCTGAAAACCGGGAGCAATCTTTCTCTCCATGCAATCTGCAGAGAAGAGCCATGAGATATATGTATGGTTCCCTAAGATTGGTCGTTGGATACCAGCCAGCACTCCGGTTCATGAACTTTTTGTCTTCCCTCCACCAAGACGCCATGATTTTGTTGGTATCGTGTGATGCATAGAAAATTAGAATGAAATCAGTGCTCAACTTTTCTCCAGACTCATTGATCTTTTAGTAACTATGAACCTATGATGGCAGGAAGACCCCGATGCATTCACCGTTATCATCATTAATCAAACATTTTTGTGCATCGGTGTGATCAATAAGACACTTTAGGAGCTCAATGCAAGGGAACACCGAAGATCGGCTTGCCACCATGTGCAGATAATCCCTACGAATATTTGGGAGGACATCGTCATCAAGTTTCCTTGTATCAGGGTCGTTGTGTGGGGTATACTCAAGAGGGTCTTCCCTCTTGATTTTCTTGAACACTTATTCCCAATGAGGAAATGTTGTTTTGGCTCCAATATTTGCCTTTGTATCTCTGAAAGTCGAGGGTTGGACAAAGGCCTTCTTGGTGACTGCTTTAATGAAAGGCACTGGCTTGGCAGTGAATTCTAATTTTCTTGCAACTGTTAGGGAGGAGCCCTCTCCTATTTCCATTTCTTGTATCTTCAGCACTCTTGGTGATTTCCTGGTGGAGGGCTTCTTCGGAGGCATTGTTCTTGCAATTAAAACTACCCTCTAAACACTTATTTAGAGCAGCGTTGGGTGAGAACATATGAAATGGAACGTTACACACCACAATTGGACCCATACTTGTAATGCTTGCTAGGATAATTGTTTAATACTCACTGAAATTTAGGCGTTTTCTCCAAATTGTTAGCTTCACTCTTCTACTTGTCCTAAATTTCTTGTTGCGCAGAATAGGGTTATACACAATGAATTAAAAAGGATATAACTGGAGAGGTACTATTAGTCATATCAATTAGTTAATACGAGTAATGAATGCATATTCAAAATAAAATACTATCGGATTTCAGTAGATAAATCTTAACTGGTTGACGGCGAAGGCATGGAGGAAGTTGCATTGTATCGGCGGGTTTAACGGTTCCTTTTTTATTCCACACGAGTTAGTAACTAATGCATGATCCACGAATTAACTAATGATTGTAAATGCGGCGTACCTAACACATTCATGGGTTAAAATGTCTCGTCACGTCACGTCACCCGGCGAATCGATCGGGGATCGACTACTATCTCTGTGTATACTCCCAAAAATATCCTTCTGATAAAACTTTCGACGTCGATGATATCGGGGATTGGTGATCGGGAGAAATTTCAGGTGCGCAGTTTATCAATGGGTCATCATCTTCATAAGCTTTCGTCGTCGAAAACAACTCGGGAGTCGGCGGTTGGTGATGTCATTATTCCATTTGCACGACGCTTATTGTTATACTTATCTGTCGAAGCCGAATGGATAGGTCTTCGGCACAATCCCTGTCGAGGCTTATTCACAGAAAAGAAAGGCTTTCATCGGCCGACATCAATGGAGATCGGAGCTTGGCTATTTCGAAATCTTAAGCGATTTCCTTTACCTTTTACCTCTATCGATGCCGAACTTCCTAAGCGATTTGGGGAAAACTTTTAGATCGTCAATTCCTTGGGTAGTTGTTAAGTTTCTTTCAGAGTTAAGAAGGTTCTTTGTTGTACAGTCAAGCAAACTTTAATCGATTCAATCATGAGACATAAAAGATAAGCGAAGGCATCAGTTTCATACTGAAGTGAAAATAGGCAATGCAGAGGATCGCGTGGTACCCAAAAAGGAAATGGTCATAGACTTTTTAGGGTGTGTTGAGTGCTCAACATGTGGTCCAAGTTGCCCTTACAAGTTTAGGTTGTTATAAATATGTAACTCATGTATAATTTGAAACTCATTGTTTTAGTGCTGCTTGAGTTTTTCTTTTTTTTTTTGGTCATCTCACCTCGACAAAACTAAAAAATTCTTCACCAAGTAGCCTAAAAAGGAACCATGAATTTTCACATATGGTTTCATTACTCTTAGTAGTTGAAATAAGATTGGGAATAAATCCAGGCCATCTATATGGCCATTCATGCTTCAACACCTGAACAAATATTCCATTAAGCTTGTTTACATAAAGCCTTTTTCTACGAAAACAAGTTTTGTTACTTGAAAGCTACATAGTGAGACCTGATATGTAGTTCTTTACCCTATCTCATTGTTCAACTACAATGCATTCCAACGATATTTGATTACACCTTCAATTACCTTCCATCTTTATCCCTCTCATTCTTCCCCCTACCTTTGTTCGGGCATTGGGTTTGCCACACTAGGAAGGGTTGTACCTTGCCTTGTGGGAAGAAGGGGCTAAAGGCCCAAGGGGTAAAAGTAGCTGGCAAGAGTTAAAAGCCAAAGAAGAAACCTTTGAGATGCTTCACCCAAGGATTCTCAAGAAAGCAGTAAAAGGATTCTCAATAAGAAAAGGGAACCCATAAGATAAATAAACACTCAAGGTATTAGTTGGTGGATGGGAGGTCTCATATGAGTCGGCCTATTAGGACCATGGGTATGTAGCAGTATGACACTACCATATATCTGGTCACTAAACCAGGGTAGTGTCTCTTAGTGGCATAGCCAAGAGAAAGGTGGTCTCATCATGAGCCAGCCTTATCATCTCTCCATGAAATGCTTGTGGGTAACATTGTCACCTCTGGTCACCAAGACAGGACAGTGTCCCTCAGCTCTTCCCTTGAAGCACAAAAGAAAAAGCAATAAGACTAAGAATAAAAGACATTGATTGGGCTAGGAAACAATGGCATCCATGATAAGGTGAAGCTCGCCTTCTACAGAGGCACCCACAGGTAAGACCTACATTTACCCGTCATCACTACACCTTATGCCCAAGCACTTCCCATGTCACCTCACACACACTTACATGACCTATATTGGCTCTCACCTAGGAAACACCCCAAACTTAAGGAGGATTAGACCAATAGGACATCCTGAGACCTTCTCCAAACCTAACTTGTTAAATTGCATAATGTCTTTGAGCATTTTCCTGGGTAAAGGGGGGTTTAATGCACATGTTTGGGTAATTTGATTATTAGATGTGATTGATATTGTTATGATCATTGTGACTTATGAATGCCTAAAGGACGTACTTGTTGTTGACGTAGGAATTTTCCCAGTGGACAGGTACATATGGGGGAATGATTATCTCAGACCTCCATGGGGTTGAAATCCCATAGATGGATGGTGTGACCCTAACCATGGGCAGAGAGACACTAGAGGCTTGCACCAGGAAGAAAAAAGGATGTTTCCCCTGAGACACTCTAGTAGGCCTAGACCCAGGGGGGTCTTTCTTTCCACTAGGATGTTGACCCTTAAGATCCCATGACGTCATCATTTTGACCCTAGACGTCATCCAATCAGGGTTTGCATTTATGAGGGAAGTTGTGTGCTAGTTGGCACGTGTGGCAGCATTCAAGGCCTTTGAAGGCCAAACGTTCTGCATTTGAGGCCTATCATTCCACCCTAGGGGCCTAACGTCACCCTAGAAGGACATGACATCACCCTTGGAGATGAAATTATGGTTTAATTAACTTCATTTATGTAAAAATTGGATTTTTGATGTTATTTGACCATGTCGGCCTTTTTATGACCTAATTTTAATTAAAGGTCATTGAAACTGTATAAATAGAGAGAAAAGACTCTCATTTTTTCATCATTCACTCATCACACAAGTGTGTGGTCTGAAATTCGGCCCTCTTTAGGGGTTATTGGTTGAACTAACTAGTGTGCAACTTCTTGGAGAGGCAATTCTTGGTGTATTTTGGATTTTTTTCATTGTGGAGGATCTTCAACTAGGGTTTGGCTTGATTATTCTTGGTGAAGTAAGTAGAAAATCTGCAATTTGTTTATGTCAATGAATTCTTGTGGTAAATTTTACTTGGTTCATGTTAAAGATTATGAAATTGGTTGCTTAAAACCCTAGGAGAGAAACATAAGTTATTTTATTTTTTTCTATAGTATTCCACTTGTTTGAATTTCTCAAAGTGAACCTTGTTTAGAAGTAGCTACTAGAGCCCTAAAATGCTATCACTCTAGTAGCCCTATTCTAATTGTCTATTGCATATATTATTTCCAAATTGTCTAAGGAAAGAGAATTTGCTCGGGCCTAAGTTTCCTTACTTTCTATCCAATTTTATTTTAGGACTTAGATTCTTGAGGCCTCAGGTTACCAACACCTCCTCCATCCATTCCATATCCTTTGACTAAGTACTGTCATTGCTATTTTTCTCTAAGATTTTTTGTTGTTATTTTTTACTTCATACACCCTAAAAGGCACTAGTCCACTCACTGTAATGATTGATTGATCAAACAACTCTTAACCTATCTTCCTTGGAACCTTTACTAACTTTTACTAACCTTAACTTAGACTAATTCATTGACTAACTTTTTTTTGTTTCAAAAGATTGCTACAGCCATCTAACAACAACAAATTTATCTTGAAAAGTGACATTAAAATCTTATTAGATATTGCCAATTTTGCTTATGACAAGTTGTTATCATTCTGTCAACTTAGAGATATATTTTCTTGTCATTTTCAAGCATTCTTAAGACATGATTGTTGTGGTAGTTACAAAATATTCATTGTGGTCATAAATAATTACCTTGTTGCAGTTTTACATCAGCTTACTTATTTTTCATAGGTTCATGGTCTTATGAAGCACTAACATCATATGGTAATTGGAAATTACACTCTTTTCTATTTGTTGTCTTGTTCTGGGAAGGTACACCTTATTTACCCTTTTGCTTCATCTCTATAAGACACAAAGAACCTCTGACTTGAGTGACATGTGAGAGGAGTGGGACTTTCTTATATCTTTTACCTTAGCCTTCTCAAACCCTCAGGTCACTG
>ML820611.1:76558-97665 GCA_009831015.1 Picea engelmannii
TAGATGGCGTTAAAAAAATGTTCATGAGTAATATTTAAACTGTTAAAAAACCTAAATTCAATAACTGTTAAAAAACCTAAATTAATTAAGAAGCAACGACAGGCGGTTACACTACCACAGACACAGATTAAACTAATTAGAAATAAATAAAGTGTCTGTTAACCCAAAATATAGCGAGGCTAACTACTATCCAGATGGATAAACACCAAAGCCATCATGTTAAAACTAATAAGAAAAACAACACGGGTGTGTTAACTACTAACTACTAAATATGTATGTTAAGATACGGTAATGAAAACTAAAATGTGATAGCCGAACGGTAAGAACACAGGGAAGCGGAAATAAAATTAAAATGTGATAGTTGATAGCCGATAAGATCAGTGGATGATCTTATCGGCTATCGGCTATCACATTGTTTAGAAGAGAGCAGTGATAGTCAATAAGATCAACCAACCTTGAAGTTGTTTTCTCCAATGGATGATTCGATGGAGAAAAACTAAACATACAGTCCAAAGCTACGGTAATAAAACAGTCCAAACATTCGGTATCTTAAAACATACAGTCCAAAGCTACGGTAACTAAACATACAGTATCTTAAAAGCTACGGTAACTAAACTAAACATACAGTCCAAAGCCACGGTAACTAGACTAAACATACAGTCCAAAGCTACGGTAACTAAACATTTGGTATCTTAAAACAGTCCAAACATACAGTAAAAAGTGATGGTAATAAAAACTTAAAACAGTCCAAACATACAATCCAAAGCTATGGTAATAAAAACTAAATAGGTATCTTAAAACAGTCCAAACATACAGTCCAAAGCTATGGTAATGAAAACTTAAAACAGTCCAAACATATAGTCCAAAGCTACGGTAATAAAAACTTAAAACACTCCAAACATACATTTAAAACAAATATGGTTTGGAAACTTACCTATTGCAACCACCACCACGACCCCGGCTCCGACCTCAACTACGCTCACGTCCGCTGCACTCACGACCTCCCTACGCTGACCTCAGTTGCGCTCACGTCCGCTGCGCTCGCGACCTCCCGGCGAACTCCTCACGAAAACGAATACACACGACAACACAGCAGCATACAGCAAACGACAACAAATTTTTGTAAAACATTCCAAAATCGATGTGTCGTTAATATATAAACAATCTTTCGGCCGAAAGATAGTTCGGTCGAACAAATGTTCAACCGAAATATAGTTCGGCCGAAATATAGTTTGGCCGAACAATTGTTCGGCCGAAAACGGATTGCCGGAAAAAAAATATCCGACCGACCAAATTTGTACATGCAAATCGAGGGGGCGGTTATTGCACCATTCGATTTGACATTTATTTTTTGGGTCGAAAAATAGTTCGGCCGAAAACAATATCTTTCAGCCGAAAAAGATTATTAGTTCGACCGAAAAAAATGTTTTTCGGAATTTTGGAGACCTGATTGTCACGAAAGTGTAACCCACCTTCGTGATTTCACCCGTACCCAACAAAGTTGTGGGTAACATGTGGCTCTTACTTGGGGACAAGTGTTCTTCTCATGATCACTTGAGAACCTCAAAACTCTGAAACCCAATCAACATCTCAAAAATGGGTTTCCCCTACATTTATGCTTAGCTATCATCATAAAAAGGGATATGTGAAATTTAAGGTGCTTGTACGGTGGAATCTTTGTCAAAAGTGTATCAAGTGACCCATATCCACCACTTTCTTTCTTTACAAATTCATTAAAGAGAACAATTGCATCATTTATACCAACACCTAGAAATAGTTCATAAAGGTCAGTAGAATAGTTCTCACATTTACCTTATCTAAAAACTTACTGTAGTGGGAAAAACCTTACAAGCAGAACATGTTTCCCCTAACATTGAACAACAACATTAATTTTCATTGTCCTTCAAGTTCATGATAACCCAAGAAGAAGTATAACAATTTATGTTCCATAAGTTATCACACCTTGAAGACCAGCATTCTTTCCATACTATCTGAATTTGTCAAAATTATATGTAGTATGGAACAACATCTGTGTTTTCTCATTAGGGAGCACGATCTGCTCCATTAGCACCTTGAGCTTACACTGATAGATCTCTTCAACAAACTCTTATCTTAGGGACACCCCCTTATATTAAAGGAATACGACATCTTCCCCATCTAAAACATGGCTTTCAAATATGATAACTTGAAACTGAATCCTCAAATTTGAAAAACCCCTTCCTTACCCATCATCCTTTTCAAGAATTCTTCGTGTCCTCAATAAAACATGGAAAATAAGATACTTGGTATTTTCCCCACAAAATGCACAATTAGTAGCATAATTAGGATGCATCTTTTGAAAATTTTGATCCATAGAGAACTTACAATCTTCTCCCTTCATGGCTATAATGCAAACTTTGAGCTCAAATTATGCTAGAGCCTTTCTTGCTTGGGCGGTTTCTTTAGAACAATATGGAATACATCCCCTTTTGTGACCTAAAGGAAGTACATAATCATAAGTGCCCATAATTTTTTTATGCTCATTTTCTGCCCAGGTAATGTGGTCGTAGCATATAATGTCATCCTCAAGGCACCTATCACAATTATGCTCAAATTTATCATGTGAACCTGGGATGTTCCTATCATATGGATATAGGAAAACGTTTTGGTTTGCACTAGTTCTGTGATGTGAAACCAAAAATTTGTCTTCATTAATATGTGAGATGTAGTTCTTAGATCCACCAGATGAAAAGTTATTTAACCTTTTGTCATCATGGGGGTCTTCATATCCACTATTTATGCCAATACTAGAACCTGAAACCAAGCACTTGTCCTCAACAAAGTCAAGGCTATCTTGCTTATTGATTGCTTCATTCCTTTCCTGTGACAAGCATGGTTGTCCCATCCAAATCCTAGGCACAAATCCAAAGTGGAAAATGTATCATATGTTTTCATGGTATCATGATCAACAAAACCAAAAGATTGTGGTATACCCTTCCCAAAGTATGACACGTCTTCTAGGGAATATTTATCTTCAAACTAGTCTTCTTGGAGTGTAAAACAACAGGTAGAATATAACATATCATTGTTGATATAAATTAAGTCTTTTTTAATGTCTTCATTCTTATTCAAAGGACCAATTCCTATAGTTTGGGTGTGGGACTTGTTATCTACCCATGTGATCAATCCTGCCTTCTGCCCCTTGGCATCATTTTCAACAAAAACATAGAGACAATCTTTGTACTTCACTGGATTAAACTTTTGTAATAAAATCAGGATCATTGTCAAAATTTGTGAAGAAAGGTCTCATTTTTTAATTGAATAGAAAAATTGATCCAAATTACATTATGTTGGTTCAATTATTGTCTCTTCTTCACGATCAGAATCCTTGTCATCTATATTGTCAACTTCCTTGCTCTTTAGTCCTTCGGATTGATATTTTGGGTCAACAATGGTTGCATCATCTGCCATATTCCCTTGATCCTATGAAGGTACATCATCATTATCTTCTTGGTTTTCAACTAAGTTATGAAAAGGGCTAAGATAAGCTTCCCCTTCCAGGGCTATCAATAAATCAAGAGAAGCATCATCATAATATCCCTCAGAATCTTCATCACTGTAAGAGATACTATAACCAACATAATTCTGATTTGAATCATCATCAATCTCTTCTTTGACATCGACAAGGCGTGTTATGAGGCTAGAGACCAAAAGAGGTGTTGAAATATTGTAACTACAAAGAGTATTCTATTTATTATTCATTTATTATTCATTAGATCAATCGCCTTTTGTGGATTGATCATGTCGTGCATTGTAATTGACCAAATCCCCTTTTTCGGATTGGTCAAACCCTAAACATATTATGCAAATTGAGAAGTCAACCCCTGGGCAATTTAAAGTGGTTTTAACCACTCAGAAGACAAGTCGGCCCTGCCCAGCGAAGAGACACATTTTCAGCACCTGCCAGTTTGTATAAATAAAGGAAGCCATTGCCTCATTTATTCACTCACTCAGCTCACTCATCTAGTGCGCAAGTTTGAAGGAAGTTGCAGTTGTCAGTTGTTGGAAGAAGGAAGAGAGAGAGGCACATCACTTAGTAGAGAATATTCTCTAGTGTTTGGTTTATTGTCTTGGCATTGTATTGGCTATCTATATTAAGGAATTTTTTGTTGGGTTTTCTCCCCCATGAGGGTTTCCCAAGATAAATGTGTTGTATCTTGTGATTGTGTTTCTCTCAATGATCCTATCTATGCTATGGTTATCTAGTAAATCAAAAAGAAACCTAATAATAGCTCAAAACTTAACATGGTATCAGAGCTAAGCTGAAGAGAGCATCTTTCACTCGATAAAGAAAATAGCATTGTTGTCATACAAGAAAATTAGGGCTTTTGTTGGAGAGGAATTTTTTCCTAAAACCCATCTTGAAAAGTGTGCCCTACCCTAGTGAAGCTTTTGCATCTTGAGTGCACCTTTTCAATGGATAGAACTCTCGGAAAGTGAAACCCTAGTTTTCACTGGTACCAGAAAACCAGAAGTACCAGAAAACTAGGAAACCAAAACCAGTACCAGTCCAAATTTCCGCAAGCTCAGTTTCAAGGGGTAAAATTTGGATTTTCAAAAATCTGACTACACCAGCATACTCGCCTTAGCTCATCGCATCTATCCCCTAGATCAGAATTTCAAAATTTAAAGTTTGAAAAATTAGGGTTTCCTCATAAAATCCTAAGTTGTAGTTGCAGTTTCAGAATCAGTTGCGGTATCAATTGCAATTGTAGTATCATTTGTAGTACCAGTTGCAGTCACCCTTGAAGTTTTAAAAGGGGTTGGTAATTATTACCGTTGCTACCAGATGGTGCCACTACCTGCAAATGCTATCAGAGGTATGTACTCACATATGTTTAAATTGTTAAGGTTTAAAGGGTATTTGCAGGAGAAGGGATCTCTTGCCATAGATTCAGAAGGGATCTCTTGCCATAGATCCAGAAGGATCTCAAGATCCAACACATTCAGAGGAATAATGCTACCCAGGTTTGATTATTCTGATATGCATCTATTTGTTATGACATTATTTTGATCTAGGTTGCATGTTGAAGCTATGACCGTCATATTAACCTTTGGTCAAAATTAAAGTCAAGGTATTAGATGGATTAAAGCTGAGATCATAGAATTTATTCTCTAACCCAACTTTTTGTCAAGATAGCATATTGTCGTAGTACATAGGACAGGTTGAAGAAATCTCTTGTCATCTTGAGTGAAGGACACTCGAAAGAAAAGAAACACACACTCATTCTTGAGGAGAAGACTCCAGGTTCCAGGTTTGATTAATTAAGTTGATAAGATTCAAAGTTGCACATGACAAGTTGATAACTACCCCATTACAAGTAAACACTATAGTTGAGGTAGCAGTCTTTGAAAAGCATTATGCTTGGTAGCATGTGAGCATATTGAGATAAATTCTTAATGTAATCATTTACCAAATACAACTAACATCTCCTCTAGGAGAAACTTCTTGTGTTGATTCTAGGTTACCTTGGATGAATGTTTGATCACAACACTAGAAGAGTGTTGATCTCATTTCGTATTATATTATTTCTTACTTTTGATCCTTGTTTCAGACAGGTCACAAATGAAAGCTCTAAAGGAGCTACTTTGACGATTATTCATGCTATTGTTTTATTTACTATTATCAAAAGAGTATTATTCTTGCTTCTTGTTTTGTTGACCTTGTTTCAGGTCACAGGTGATAACCATGAGGAAGCTATAGTGAAGGTTGCAGAAGGAAACATATTATATGAGACATGAAGCAGACTATGTACATAACCATATACATTCATGTACTAAAGAAGATGAAGAAGAAGTTATATGTTGAAGATCCAGAGTATCTCATACGGAGATTGATTGTAAGGAGAAAAAGGCTCCAAATATGACCGAACATTAGAGCAAAACTCACAGTAGACTTGTTCAAAGGATAATGAAGCCACCTTGATAGGAAACAGAATTCACTTGAATTTTGACTCGGCTTTTCATATTTAGACTTGGTATTCAACACCAAGTATACCCCATAAGAGATGATGAAGTCCTTGTAGAATCAAAATAAATTGAGAGTAAACCTGATCTCATAAAGGATCAGATGAAGAGACAACTTCCAGTACTGGGAGACAGATGTCGTGAGAAGACTAGATCATAGCAGAAACTTCTAGGAGATATTAAATCTCTTGGGAAGATTCCCTTGTTTCAGTAAGAGAGAAGGAAGCCAATCAAAAAGAATAGGATATGGATTCTTCCATGAGACTAGAAAAGAAGTCAATATTGACTTCCAAGATTGATCTATACAGATCAAGCATGTTGCATATGTACAAAGCATGATGTGTGTCTAGAGGATTCTCCCAGCAAGAGGGAGAAGACTATGACTAGACACTTACTCCAGTAATTGAAGAAATAGTTCCAATATTTATGAAGATAACCAGAACAACCATGATTCATATATAGTATGAGATGCAGGTGGAGAAATCCACATTTTTAAAATTGAGTGGCAGTTGGTGCATTACATTAGTTGGGTCATGGATACATGACTATAATGAAATATAGAGTTACCTCCATGAAAGAAGAAGAGCTACCTTTAGTATTAGTTATTGAGCCACTCCCTATTTCAGATGAAGTTGTTGTCGTGATAGAATAAGAGGATTTACTCATAGATTTCAGCAGCCACGGGGAGGATGAAGCAATCATTTTCATCCTCATAGCAGTTGCAGGTGTAGAGTCCCAGTTCCAGAAGGAACAAATGAAGAAAGAGGAGAGGACATACTCTCGGGCAGTGAGACAGATAGTGCTTTGCAGAGAGTACATAGAGCTAGCACATGATTGTGAAGTTTGAGTTGCAGTTGAGCAAGTGTACCAGATTGGTACAATGTAAAGAGAAAAATTGATTTGAATATTGAAGATAGAAAGACTCATGTTTGTCGGGTGAAGGAAGCTATGTACATGTTGAAGCAAGCTCCTGGAGCTTGGTATGGAAAAATTGGCAGTTTCCTAGTGAGCTTGGGCTTTACCAAGAGTAAAGTTGATTCTAACCTTTATCTCAAGGTTATGAATGATGAACCAGTGATGTTACTACTATATGTAGATGATGTATTCTTGAAAAGATGAAGGAAAGCACATCATAGATTACAGAAGAAGCTTGCTACAGAGTTTGATGAAAGACCTAATGCTTTATATCTTAGGTCTTGAAGTTTGGCAGAGCCCAGAAAAGATATTTCTTAACCAAGGGAAGTATGCAATTGAAATACTGAAGAGATTTGATATGTTGGAGTGCAAATCCATGAATACACCCATGGAAACAAAGTTGAAGCTCCTAGTTGACACTTCGTCAGAATTGGTTGATGCTACATTGTACAGACATATCATTGGATCTGACGAACTCCGGGCCAGATATATGTTTTGTTGTGAACACCTTGAGTCAGTATCTGGTATAAACCAAGACGTGTTCACATTGTTGCTGAAAAACATATGATGAGATACCTTAAGGGTGTGTCGGGTTTTTCTCTCTATTATACTAGAGATCGTGACTTCAGATTGTACATATATATTGATTCAGATTGAGCTAGAAGTGTCTCTAACAGAAAGAAAACTTTAGGATGTTGTTTCAGTATGGGGTTAGTTATGATCTCATGGTAGAGTAGGAAGCATTCCAACATTTCTCCCAGCATGACAGAAGTGGAATACATTGTTGCATGTTCTGGCAGTTGTGAATCCATGTGGCTTCGGATGTTGTTGACAGATCCATTTGATCTAGATATGGAAGCTACCGTGATCCTATGTGATAACCAGAGTTATATAAAGATTATGTGTTCCATGATGAGTCGAAGCACATGGAGATTCGGTATCACTTCATTCATGATATGATGCAGAGGGGAGCTTTAAAACTCTAATGTGTTGGCACAGATGAACAAGTTGCAAATGTGTTGACCAAAACCATGTCTCGTGTAAAGTTTGAGCAATTTCAAGACAAGCTTGGTATATTTCGAAAGGACCTCCCTTGAAAGGGGGAGTGGTGCAGATGATATTATGGTATCCTAATTAGTAATGGTATCTCCGTTGGGATTTTATATCCTAGGGAATCTTATGATTCCTAGGAATATCCTTTGGGTCTATCAGAGTACCACGTGGTAGCTCTGTTAGGATTTCATATCCTTGGGGATATTTTTTATTCCTGGGCGGATCCTTTGGATCTGTCAGAGTACCACAAAATGTTCTTGATGCCATCCTTATGTTGAATATTTCCAACTTCATGCTGATGTTGTTTATGCCAGCCTCGTGTTGAAGATTTCCAGCTTCGTGTTGATGTTGTTGATGTCAACCTTGTGCTGGAGATTTCCAGCTTTGTGTTGATGTTGTTGATGCCAGCCTCGTGCTAAATATTTCTAGCTTCGTGTTGATGTTGTTGATGCCAGCCTTGTGCTGAATATTTCCAGCTCCGTGCTAATGTTGTTGATGCCAGCCTCATGCTGAAGATTTTTGGCCTCGTGTTGATGTTGTTGTGATTCTACCCTCGTGCTAAATATTTCTAGCCTCATGTTGATGTTGATGAGATGCTAGCTTCGTGTTGAAGATTTACAGCCTAGTGACGATGTTGATGATGTTCCAGCCTTCGTGTTGTGATGTTGTTGTTGATGATGCTGCTCCAGCCTTCGTGTTGTGATGTTGTTGTTGATGATGATGCTCCAGTCTTCGTGTTGTGATGTTGTTGTTGTTGATGATCCTCCAGCCTTCGTGTTGTGATGTTTTTGTTGTTGATGATGCTCCAGCCTTCGTGTTGTGATGATGTTGTTGTTGATGATGCTCCAGCCTTTATGTAGTGATATTGTTGTTGTCGATGTTGCATCAGCCTTGTGTTGTTATTGATGATGATCTATTAGTGTTATACTAATCCATGTTGATGCAGATGATGATGATGCCATTCCAACTCCCTGTTGTGAATGATGATATTGATGTTGAGAAAAACTTCTGATGATTTATAGATATGCCAGTCAGTGTTCCATATGTTGTTGGTCTTGTTTCCCTCTCTCTCTTCTGATGATGTTGTAGAATAGCCTTCTTGTTAAGGGGGAGTGTTGAAATATTGTAACTACAAAGAGTATTCTAATTATTATTGATTTATTATTCATTAGATCAATCCCCTTTTGTGGATTGATCATGTCAGGCATTGTAATTGACCAAATACCCTTTTCTGGATTGGTCAAACCCTAAACATATTATGCAAATTGAGAAGTCAGCCCCTAGGCAATTTAAAGTGGTTTTAACCACTCAGAAGACAAGTCAACCCTGCCCAACAAAGAGACACCTTTTCATCACCTGCCAGTTTGTATAAATAAAGGAAGTCGGCGCCTCATTTGTTCACTCACTCATCTCACTCATCTAGTGAGAAAGTTTGAAGGAAGTTGCAGTTTCCAGTTGCCAGAAGAAGGAATATAGAGAGGCACGTCGCTTAGTAGAGGATATTCTCTAGTGTTTGGTTTATTGTCTTGGTATTGTATTGGATATCTATATTAAGGAATTTTTTGTTGGGTTTTCTCCCCCATGAGGTTTTCCCAGAATAAATGGTGTGTATCTTGTGATTGTGTTTCTCTTAGTGATCCTATCTATGTTATGGTTATCTAGTAAATTGAAAAGAAACCTAATAATAGCTCAAAACTTAACAAGAGGTTCCTCATCATAACCCGTAGAATAAGTAGCCTCATCACATCCAAAACAGACAATAAGTCCTTCCTCCTATAGGGTTTCCTAATAAGTCTTGATGCGTGTCTTCAAAATTTTGAGATTTTGGACCCCTACACTTGAGGAATTCTTTAATGAAAACTGAAATGGAAGGTATACTCCTTGGTTTGCAAGAATGCACCATGCAATCCCTTTGTGCTCTCAGTGACATAGTAAAAACCTTCAACGTCGCATCTTCATGTTCCACTTTGATATTTATAAGGTGCTTTAAAACACTTACCACATGTGAGATGGCCAATGAATGGTCACCATCAAACTTAGGGAAATCCTCCCACCACTCTAGTATATATTGATTAGGATACCCACAGATATCCTTAACATCAATTTCCTTGTATACTTCATGAAATAACTATGGGGCCATCCTTCATCATTTGCAAATCTAAACATGAGATCTAAATAATAAATGAAATTATCATACCTTATCATGGTGGAGTCACCAAGGTGAGTTGTAGGTGTATTCACAATGGTGCTTGTTGTAAGAACAAGGTCTTTTTCCTTCCAATGGAGTCACCAGGAAAAAGATCTTCAAATTTAAAAACTCCTCCAATGTCATCTACCAAGAAAATGGACTTTGTGCCTAGTAATGACACCAAAATGTTATCACATGAACTCACACTTGTTGAGCTAAAGTTCGAAAGCTCAAGTGAAATCCTATGTAACTGAGAGGGAAGTCCATTGTCACCTTCTTATCCCCATTTTGTGGATAACTAAGGAGATTATGTCTCAAGGCCCTCAGGTTGTAGATATGGAGTGTCGAGAGACTACATGACCAACGATACCCTTTTGCACAGATGGAAAACCCACTCACCACCATAGATGGTCACAAATTTCCAGATGGCATCCACCACATCAGTTGGCTTCTAGAAGGCAGTGGGCCTTGCTCGATGAGGTACAAGTCATTATTATGGTGAGAAACATTTCAATATTTAATACAGTTGAGTATGTTGTATCTTATATTCCTCTAGATTTCATTATATATGCTTGGATATTATGCCTTTTTCCCTGATTCACCTTGGTGGTTAACATTCTACCCTAGTAAGTGGTTTTCCTTGGGAATGGATTTGCTACTAGGAATTCCCTTAAGAAGCCATTGTATCGTTCCCAACCATACTTACCACTTTCCATAATTATTCCCCTCCATTTTCTTATCTCTTGGGATTTTAGGGTGTATTGACCCAAGAAGTGGTTGTCCCTCATTCTATGGGAAGAAGGGGTTGAGGGCCCAGAGGGATTGATGTTGGGTAAAAGATAAAAGCCTTGTATAAACCTTCCAGATGCTTCACCCATGGATCACCCAAGAAAGTAGTGAAACGTTTATCTTTGAGTAAAGGGGACCCACAATATAATAAAGAATGCTTAAAAGGTTAGTTGAAGGATAGGAGGTCTCATCATGATCTGACCTATCACGTCCATGAATATCTAGTGGTATGACACTGTCGTCATCTGGTCACCAAACTAGGGTAATGGCTCTCAGTTGCATGGCTGAGAGAAAGGGGGTCTCGTCACGAGCCAACCTTCTCATTTCCACTAGGTGTTTGTGGGTGACATTGCCATCATCTGGTCACCACGCCAGGGTACTGACCTTCAACCTCTCCTTAAGATATATTGAAAGAAACTACAAAGAAAGAAAGATAAAAGGAAATTGATGGGCTTGGAAAAAGTGCATTGTGGACAAAGGTACCAGACACCCTCTACAAAGGCACCCATGAATGAGACACTACGACCCCTTGTATGTCGGTTAAGTACCTGAATAGATGGTCAAATATACTTCAACAATAAACTAATAATAAACACCAAACCATTCACCAAATATTGAACACGAGAAATAAAGAAAACACCGTATATTATTCCTTATGGAAGGAATACACTCATCAAGAAATACTTGCTTGTTACAATGACAATATTCTTGACTATGCTTCAATACATTGCTTACACTTCTTTATATAGCTCTCTCTATCTCCTAGGAACCTTCTAGAGAGTCTTCTCACATTTGTTATATCTAACTACCATAATGGGTCTTATTTAATAATATAGTGGACCTAGTCCACCTTACATTGAATATACATAACCACATTCTCATTCGGTATCTCCCTAGGTACCCCATATTACCTCCCTAGGTATACTACATTTCATCCCCCTTCACATGTTTCATCCTCGAAACATAAGAGTAAACCATACAGTATGATCGACTAAGCAATGTAGCCAACTGATACAAAATATGACCATCCATCCATCCTAATGGAAGATGAACATGATGTCCAACAGTTGCCTTGCCACCCTGATCTTGATCTGCATCATGCATGTGTTTCCATGGGATTGTTTCGCTAGCCAGATGTCTTTCTATAGTGTCAGTAGTCCTCCATGCACCTCTTGATCAGTTTCCTGTCTAATTCCCTCCTGGTGCATAAATATGTTGAATCTCACACCCTTGCCTTGATGATTGTTATTTCTTTATATGATGTGGATGACAATATACAACAACGGTATGAATCTATTCTTTTTTCTTCAAATATGTAACACATTGTGCCTTTGAGTCAATGACCTCATTGAATTCATTATTATGTCCTTCATGTGGCTTTGCTCTATCTCCTTTAGTAGATTCTGCCTCTAATTCAACTTCAGACTCTGCAATAACTTCTTTGTTGCACTCCATGTGCCCATATTTCTTACTAAGAGACACATACTGCAATGTGATTTTATTTTTCTTGTACCGCAACTTCAAAAACTTCTTTTTCACATTAATATTAATGGTAACCATTGATTCTATCCAAGGATATCCCAAACCAATATCCACTTCATCTATATCCATAGCATAAAAATATGAATGCAACACATATTTATCCATGGTAATCTTCAAATATTTAACAATTTGAACATTTTCACCTTCAACCTGTGTGCTTTGAATATTCTTTACTGGAACTTGCAATCCATTAACCAACTGAACATTGATAAAATTTTGTTGGCAACTTGGGTTAATAGAAACAAGGATATTTTCTTTATGAATATAACCATGAACTTGTAATATAGATTTGCCACCTAAAACTAAACCCTTGGTGCTCTCTTCATCCTTACACTTTGTATGAGACCACCTATGTAAGAATAATTTTTCAAATTCTTCATTAGAGAGTGCCATTATTTGAAAATACTTAAGTGATGCCCACCAAATCAATGCATCACCTTGTAAGTGTAAACTGACCAAACCTCTCCAATTCTCTTTCCATGCTAACTTCTCTTCTTTATAATTTTTTCAATACTTGGGCCATCATTTTTTCCAGTAAAATACAAATACATCTTGGAATAAATCTTCAATAAAAACTGAAGCTTAAAACTAACTCAATGTGTAAATAGTGCGACTTTTTCCGAATTTAATAAAAAAAAAACCTGAAAAATGGTTGAATTTAAAATGCTCATAACTTTACTTCCCAGACTCTGTTTCGATCGATTTTTATTTTTTGAAATTGGGTATTTTTCCAAGAGGAATTCAAATATCCAAAAAAATTTGGCCAAATTCTACTCAGAAAGTTTCATATCTGAACCTGAAGTGCGTCGCCCTCTTATTTCCCTAGAAAAAATCTGCAAAAAGGGCCAAAAAAGTCTCCCCTTCTTTGGCCAAGGAAAGTGTTATGATACCAATTGTTAAGTACATGAGTAGATCTAAAAATATAATCACCACAAACACTAAATACACAATACATCCACAGATCAATATAGAATAAACCACACTTTTATTATAAGAAAACCCTTGAGATAGGGTAACACCATATATTATTCCTTATGGAATGAATGCACTCCTCAAAGAATACTTGTTTGTTACAATGACAATATTCTTCACTGTGCTTCAATACATTGCTTATACTTCTTCATATATCTCTCTCTATCTCCTAGGAACCTTCTAGAGAGTCTTCCCACATTTATTATATCTAACCACCATAGTGGGTCTTATTTAATAATATAGTGGACCTATTCCACCTTACATTGAATATATATAACCACATTTCCATTCGGTACCTCCCGACGTACCCCATATTACCTCCCTAGGTATACTACAATGTCATGAGCCCTATTCCCATTGAGACTTGACCACAACCACTTCATCCACTTTACATGGCTTAGAGAGGGATCTATTGGAAACTCTCCTTGACCTAGGGCAAGATCTACCCAATAGGACACCTCGTCAACCCTCCCATATTCAAGTTGGACAAGTCACATAGTGTCTTTGAGCAATTAATTGTTTGATATAGTGATATTTGATGCACATGCTTAGATGTCTCATTTATTGATTGGATTCATTTATCATGATGTTATGACTTGAGATCCTTGGAGGGCGTGCTCATTTGTCTTTACAAGACCTAGTTGGTGGACAGTTTTGGGAGAACAAGCTTAGCCTGGGCTTCCATAGGGCTACAAGTCCACAAGTTGGATTCTAAGGGCCTGCATGTTGGATGAGAAATATCATACTTGGAAGGCCTTCATCTTGACTTAGACGACATATCCTATCCCCCACATGCCAAACGTTTTGCCTAGGAGAGGCAAAACGTCACTCCTAGAGGCATGACCTCACCTAGGGGGATTAGGGCTTGGTGGTGAGGTGCCACTCATTGGCACATGGATGTTTAGAGGAGAATAGGGTCTTCACCATGATGAGATTGTCTAGATTCTTGACATGTGTCCTTTGGAGGCCTACCCATGCTTCTCCAACACCAACGACTTCTTCAAAGTGGTGAAACGTCCCCTAAAGGGAAGACGTCCATGTAAAATTATGGTTTATTTGTTCAAAAGTGAGATTTGAATGAATTATTTAATATTACTTTGTTAAAGGTGGGAAGATTAGGGTTGTTGACCCCTAGTCTTTTGATTTACCTCTTAATTTGTGGACAAGTCACCTTGGCGACATTTGTATAAATAAGAGATCATAAGATCTCATTTTAACATAACTCGCCCTCATTGTGAGAAGTATTGGGCTTAAATTTTCGCTACACTTGGCTCCATTTGTCACTTTTGCACTTTTTTATGGCTATCTTGATGAATGGTTTATGGAGGAGTGAGGCGCTAGCCTTGGATGAATGCTTTCTAGCTTTTATGGTGGATTATCTTAGCATCTTTCTTGATTTTGGTATGGCCTTTTACTCTTATGCTATCATTAGTTTTCAATTCAAGCATTGTTGTGCTAGGAGCTAGGTGGGAAGTATAAGGGAATACACCCCCACTATAGTCTTCATCATTTTATGCTTCGTGTTATTAGTTAAACAAGGGTTTTCTAAGAGAAGTAGAAGGGCATACACCCTTTTAGCTTAAACCCTAGCTAGAGAAACTTTCCCTGGGAAGTAAAAGGGCTTGCACCCCCAAGGAGGTAGCTTCTATATCTCTTTCTTTTATTTGACTCCATTAACCCAATAGTAAAGGCACTAGTCATGTATTTTTTTCATTGGAGATATAAAATCATTGCCTTGGGAAATGTGAAATTTTATCTTTTGAAAGGTCTCTTGCTTGGAGTTGGTTTTCCTCATTGAGAGGAGTCTTCCCCTATTATGTTGTCCCATCTCTCCCACTACTTTACTTGTTGTTACAAACCCTAACCTACAATCATTAGGGCTGATCTAACCTAGATAAACTACTAACCATAACTCCTAAACTAACCCTAGACTAGCTCCTAAATTTTGCACACTAACTCCACTAATTAGGGCACATATTTTGGGATAATTGTTGGAATATTTTGATGGTGAAATTTGATGATATAAGTGACTTAAAGCTACAGCCATAAGGCTGCAATTTTCTGCAGAAATATACATATTACAATAACTTGCTTTATTCAGCTTCAAAGTGCCATTTTTCAGCCTATATTAATTGTTAATCTTGATATTGATTTGCTTAACTAGTTTAGATCCTTGCATGTTGATTTAAATGCTTTATTTACTGATATAAAATTTCATTTATTGTTGCAAATTAGGGACAACGATCTTAAATTTCTGATCAATACTAACATATATCATTGCAAGTTAGATTTTCTTGTGTCTCGGGCAGGTATAATCATCAAGAGAAGTATTATACCTTTGGGGCAAAAATCACTTGACATACAAGGAATATCTTCCCAAATTTCACTCCATTTATACTTGACCTCTATTGGCTTCACTTCAATCTCTATCCATATCCATCTCATTCCCCCCAGGGTCAGCGGGATCATCTCCCTAGAGTGACCTAATCACCCTTCAAGTGTGGGACCTACATCTAGGTAACATTGGGTGTAGGATTCCTAAGTTTTAGCTCTTGTTTTTTGGTTGGCTCGGGCTTTTCCCAACCTAGAACTTGCGCTGTAAAATTTTGGCGCCATTGTCAGGGAAGATTTTGAATCTTCTTCGTACCTTAATGACACTTTGGTAAGCTATCCAAAAAGCATTTTCCTTAGCTTACCTGGCGACTCCACCTAACGGGCATTCCCTTTCCCTTTTCTTGATAAGCTCATCTTGAAGTTGTTGGAAAACTGAGAGGGGGGGGTGAATCAGTTGTTACTGTGCTTAAACAATTATTCCCATTTTAAACTCTTTACAGAACACTCAATGACGATCACAATAATGTAGGGAAGTAAGCAATAGAATATTCAACATCAATCACACACATGAAATATACAGAGACAGATATTTCCTGAGGAAACCCATAAAGGGAAAAACCTCTTCTTCTTGATATGATAAGTAATATTTATTTTTTGTACATTATTATTCTTAGGAGCACCAACTCCCTTTGAGGCTACCACCTCTGTTTTACAAGTAACAACTTGTTGAGAGAACCAACTCTCTGGTTTCTCTAGCACCCACTAGAAGGAAGCACCAACTCCCTGGTTTCTCTAGCACCCACTAGAAAGAAGCACCAAGTCCCTAAATGTTCTAGCACCAACTGGATGGAAGCACCAACTTCCAGTTACACAGGCACCAACATGTATAATAGAGAACAATAGTTCTCCCTTACACCACCCCGCAACCCTAGTTTTTTTGGCTGCAACTAGATGGAAGCTACAACTCCCTGTGTTCAAGCACCCACTTCAAACTCTAAGGAAAACAGTCCTCCCTAGCACCTCCCTACCACCCTGAAATATAAATCTTTGCTTCTCATAAATTTATCACATTGATACAGTATTTATCAATGGCTTACCAGTCTAATCATTTCTCTACTCTGCCTGCATCAGTGTCTTGTTGCTCGCATCTTCTTGAGTTTTCTGATCTTATGCTCTATCTCTGTATGCGCACCTCAGCTTTCTCTTCCTCTCTCAGATATGCATTTTTGTTCCTTTCTTCTTCTGCACTTTATGCTCTATGTCTTATTTCCATTCTATGCACTATGCCTCTTATGTGCATTTCAGCTTCTTCACACAGCATGCTTCTACCTACATAAATCACACTCAATGGGAGAAACCCTCTCTTCTTTGTTCTGCATATATTTATCATGCCAAGTCCATGCCCGATCATGCACCTAACTCTTCGTTCTCTCTAGCAATCATTCAGAGATTGTTCTTCATTAGTGGGTCATTATCGTGAGATTCTTTGGCTTCTCTGGCAATTAAAATCTTTGACGCTTTTCCATCTATCAATTGTCTCTTTAACGAGTCTTCATCCCACTGGTAGTTACCTTGAGACTCTTCAATTCCTCTGGCAATCACCCTGAAGCTCTTCAAATTCTCTACTAGTTATACTCAGTGTGTTCATCATCAGTGGGCATTATGCTGAGATCCCTTAGCTTCTCTGGCAGTCGAAACTCTTTGTCTTATATGTCAGTTATAGCCAGTCAATTATGGCTTCTTTGGCTTCTAAGCCCCTTCCCTCACGTGATCATCGGCGGTGACGAAACGCCTATCCAAAAAGGCGCTTCCCGATTTCTGTCTAGTCAACACTGGCTCTGTTTCATGATATGACCTTGGGCTATGAGCTTCATGTGACCACGCGATTGCGAGCACGTCCATAGGCGGTTTGAGAGCAACCCTCTTTTCGCCCCGCAATTCACTACGAGCCTCCATGCTTCCTTTCTCCCAAACCATGGTTTCAATTGCGGCCCGCTCATGAAAAATTAAGACCCGAGCATGTTCTGGCCCCCCAATGGAGCATGACTGTCGATCTCACGATATTGACGGTGCTCTTGAATGGATGGTTCATATCTTTCCTCTCAAGTCTATGGACCAGATCTCACCTTCCTACATAAACGAATAAGATTTACTTCATGATCCGGGCTTCATGAGTTTCAGATCTCAAACCCTGTTGTTACTGACTGGATATCTTTCGGAATGGAATATCTACTGACATATGTCATCTTCAATCGACAGCTCTACCTTCTTTCCTTTGTCCACACGAGATCCTTAGTCTCAATGATCAGGTGACATGTCGCCCTCCAAACCAACAAACGAGATCAATTTCTCCTTTCGGTCTTCAGGAGTTTCGATTCTCAAACTCCGCTTGCTCCCAGAGCATTTCACCCAAAGTCCACAATCCAATGATGCATGTCCCTTTAATCCAATGGCTATCCTCTGCTTCGAGACTTCGTCCTTCGACAATCTTAAACCTTTCTCCTTCGGGTTTTCCCGGAGTAGTTTCGCCCAGAGTTCACAATCCGTTGACACGTACCCTCCTGCACGATCAACGATCATAAGTGACTTCGTCGCTTTGGGACTTTAGGCTGATCATTGCTTCATTCTCCTTTGGAGTGGTCACCTGCTAAATAAGTCATAGGTAGTGGAAACCACTTGTTGTCGGTTAACACTTCCAATTACACTGTCCTTCCATTGTACTAGATCAAGGGTTGAGAATGCATCCAAAGTGATCTTCAAATCGGACGACTCGTATCCACTTCAGGACTTCGGCATTCAGGAATTCTGGACTTAGGGCATCTGTTGGTGGTAAAACTCTAAGAGTGACGTCACTTACTTACGTCACTTGATGACATGTCAAGAGCCTAGTAGCTCCCACGTGTCACTCGGATTTGTGATTTACACATACCTAAAGTGCCAAATCAACTTGACACTTGTCATTGTCTGATTGTGCCACGTGTCCTTGTTGACGTAGTCTTGCTGATGTGATATGTTGATGTGGTCTTCTAACGTGGTCTGTTGACCAACAAAATTGATCCAACGGTCCTCATGTGTCCTCCAAATCTGATGGTTCTTATTCATTTCGTATTTCTAGGATTTGTGTTTTTACAATCCCAAACTTTCTGGAGCGTAACCTCCTCGTATCTTTATATCCGAAGTGAATCATGTTCGTTGATCAAAATCCTAGATAGATGGCTTAATGTTTCTGCGATGTATCTCTTCTGGCGTATCCTGTCCTTCCACTGGGAATGATCCAATAGCTGATGGAAATTCGCATTTTGGGAATTTCAAATCTCAAGCTCTCCAGAGTGTAACCTCCTCGTGTCTTTAGATCTAAAGTGAATGTTGTTCGTCGATCATGAACTTAGATCGACGGTTCAATATTTCTGTGATGCAGCTTTGCTGAATTATCTTTTCCTTCCACTTCAAACTGATCTGACAGTTGTCATTTACTCCGGCTCTCCGGACTTCGGGTTTTTCAAGTCTCAAATTGAAAAATCCTCGAAGTGATTTGCTCCGGAGTTGAGGATCGTGTGCCACCTATCAGTCTTGATGATGGACGGTCCCTGCTTACTTAGAGACTTTGGGACTTTGACAAGTTCCCTCTCCTATGCTTGTCCAAAGGATTAACCTTTGTGCATTTATTTCTGGATCCAACGACTGTTGATCCTCGATGCTAAGATCCAAAGGATCAGATCTGTACTTCTCTTTTGTGCTTCCGCTGGTCACTGGGCACTGATCTAACGGTCATCGGGTATTCGGGATTGGTGATTCAACAACCACTGTCGTTCTTCCTCCTAAGCTTTCTGATCTCTCTGACTTAGAAGATTTTATAAGTGTTCAAAGGTCTCGACCTTTGCTTCTCCTGAGAGTCCTTCTCTTATGTTGAAATAATGTAACTGCAAAGAGTATTCTTATTATTATTTGATATATTATTCATTGGATCAATCCCCATTGTGGATTGATCTTGTTGGTTATTGTAATAGGACCAAATCCCCTTTTGCGAATTGGTCAAATGTTAATTATAATAGGCAGAATAAGAAGTAAACCCCAACATATATTAAAGAGGCCCCAGAATGTAATTAAGGTGGTTATAACCACCCAGTGGGAGAAGTCGGCCCTGCTAGTGAAGATACACTTCACACGTGCTAGTCTAATATAAATAAGGATGCTAGCACCTCACTTAGACACACAACTCACTTGCTCATTAAGAGACAAGTTTCAGATCTGCTGTTAGAGAAGAAGGAGAGAGAGTGGCGCATATCTGGGAGAGGATCTTTTGCATTAGTTTAAGAGATCTCTTGGCATTGTATTGGCTATCTATATTAAGGAATTTTTGTTGGGTTTTCTTCTCCTAGAGGGTTTCCCGGGATAAATGATGTGTCTCTTTTGATTGTGTATTTCTCAGTGATCTTGGATTATGCTATTGTTATCTAATGAAATGCAAAGAACTATAATAATGTCTTAAACATTAACATGGTATCAGAGCCAAGCTGAAGAGAGCATCTTTCACAAGAGAAAAGTGAAAAACGTCACTGTTGTTGTACATGAAAATTAGGGCTTTTTGTTGGAAAGGTATTTCAGCCCCAAAACCACCTAGAAAAGTGTGCCCTCCCCCAAGGATCATTTTGGCACCTTCAGCACACCTTTTCAGTGGCTAGATATCACGGAAAGTGAAACCCTAGTTTCACAAAGTACCAGAAAACCAGAGTACCAGAAGTACCAGAAGTACTAGAAAACCAGAAGCACCAGTCCAGAAATCTGCAGATCAAGTTTGAGGGGGTAAAAGTTGGATTTTTGAAATTCTGACTACACCAGCATACTCGCCTCAGCTCAGTGCATCTATTCCCTAGATCATAATTTCAAAATTTGAAGTTTGAAAAATTAGGGTTTCCTCATAAAAACCCTAAGTTCCAGTTGCAGTTGTAGTTGCAGTTTCAGAACCAGTTGCAGTTGCAGCCGTAGAACCAGTTGCAATCACCTTTGAAGTTTTCTCAAGAGTTGGTAATGAGTACCGCTACTACCAAATGGAGCCACTACCTGCAAATGCTATCAGAGGTATGTACTCACATATGTTCAAATGGTTAAACTTTAAGAGTATTTGCAGGAGAAGGTATCTCTTGCCATAGATCCAGAAGGATCTCAAGATCCAACACATTCAAAGGAATGATGCAACCTAGGTGTGATTATTCTGATATGCATCTATTTGTCATGACATTATCTTGATCAGTGTTGCATGTTGAAGCTATGATCAAATTATTAGAAGGATTAAAAGTTGATCATAGAG
>ML820612.1:20050-53613 GCA_009831015.1 Picea engelmannii
TAATAAGTTCAACATCTTTATAATAAGGTGATCATATGTGTAGAGGATCAACATCATGACGACATATATAACATCTTTATAATAAGGTCATATGTGTACAAATGTTTTCTTTATATAATAACGACATATACACCTAACATAAGATTAGGGTTAGTGTTTATTTATCTTATTATTCCCTGATAAAGCAGGGAATAAATGAATCAATTACTATCATTTCACCGATTAGGGTTGAGTTTCAAGAGCAATTCCATATCTTTATCAATGAAAAGAGAGAGAGATTATAGCTACAATTGAAGGAAAAAAGATATGTGGATTCCATAAACCTAGAATATTATGGAATCCACATACCCTTTTCCATAGAATATACCAACTAGATCCAAAAATAAAAGACATGAAATATGGTACACACATATTATATTATCAAGGAAAAAACAAGCTAAATGCAATTTGGACATTTGAAAAAAAATTAAAAGTTAAATGAGTACATTAATAAAAAGTAACATACTAACCTTGCAAGTTCAAAATCCGAGCTATGTAGATCGAGAATTGAATTTGTTCAACCGGTGGGTGACGGAAAAAATAAACAGCTCAAACAAAAGCCAAGAACAATGTCCCAACTATATCAATTGTGTCGCAAAGTCTCTTAAAGTCACGTATATATAGATAAAATAGTCAACTAGCCGTTAACACCGACTAATGAGATAGGTAAACTTTTCGTCACTATTGCCATGAAAGATCGTCGATATAGCGATGAAAATCCCGACTAGGTTAAATTAATCTTTTCGTCGATATTGCGACGAGCTTGCTTGGCAATATCCACGAAAATCCCGCCCTGTTTAAAAAAATGATGAAACTAGTGGAAGTGTGGAAAATTTTCGTGGAATAATCTGCCCATATGTAGTAGTGTAACTAATTAATGGCAATAAATGGGCTTGGAAAAAGGTTGCATTGAAAACGAAGGTGCAACACACAATTTACAAAGGCTCCCATAAATGAGACAATATGAACCCTTATATTTCATGAACCCCATGCCCAAAAATCTTACCCCCATCCACTTCATCTTCTTTGCATGACTTAGAGAGGGTCCACCTAGGACACACTCCTTGACTTGAGGGGTGACTTACCCAATATGTCACCTTGACAACCCTCCCATACCTAAACTTGGCAAGTTAAATAGGGTCTTTGAGCACTTGTTTAATTTGAAAAGGTATTTTTGATGCACATGTTTAGGTGTCTCTTGTATTAAACGTGATTTTACGTGTCATGATACATTTGAGTTGAGACCCTTAGAGGGCGCATTCATTTGTCTTTATAGAACCTCGCTTGATATACCTTTTGGAAGGAACAAGCCTAGCTTGGGCCTTCGTTGGGGCAGGAATCTGACACGTTGGATGCCATGACCCACACTTTGGGAGGAGCCAGAAGATGGAATTTGATTTTGGAGGCATGAAAACCAGATTGAAGGAAGGCACCTAGCCCTCATATAGCCCAACAACTTGCCTTTGGAGGCCATGCGTTGCACTGTTTGGGCTTGATGTCACCCTTGGGGCTAGGGTTTGATGGTGGTAGTGATGTTTTAAGATCACTTGGCTTGATTGATGGAGAGGAAGACACATTACACAATGACACATGGCCTTTGGAGGACTAACACCTTCTCCAACCACTCAACAACTTGCTATTGACATCAACTTTTAGGTTTTAGTTAGTGTAAAATTCAAATTATTGTTGTAAAGGGGAAAAAATAAGGGGGTCGGCCTCCTTTTTTGGTTTACCCTAACGTTATGTGGACAAACATTATATTGAGGTCTTGTATAAATAAGAGACCAAATCATTTCATTTTTATCATAACTCTCTCACTTGAGAAGAGCTGCTTGGCTGAAATTTTCGCCCCTCTTGGGCAAGCCTCATTTCTCTCTCTTTGATGCTATTTGGATGCTTAATACTTGTCTGGTGGATCTAAGTGGTGCACTATCTCTTGGAGGCTTGTATTTTTCTATGGTGATGAAATTGTCTTGGTAGATATGAGTTTATCTTGCATATCTCTTGGAATTGGTAAGAAATTTTTGCATATTATTGGTTTTTCTTTCTTGTTTCAAGGTTGTTCTTGGCTAAAACCCTTGGATGAGTATAAGGACATACACCCTCCACCAAGTTTATCATTTTTTTTGATTGAATAAGCTATTACAAAGGTTGCTAGGAGGGGTAAAAGGGCTTACACCCTCCTAGACTTACCTTGTCATATTTACCTGCTCTAGGGAGTAAAAGGGATTTCACCCCTAGAGAAATAGTAGACCTAACTTTATATAAGAAGACTCCACAACTCATTGATAAGAAACAAATCTAAATTTGCATTGTAGAAATAAAATCTTCTGCATTGGTACACATGATTTTGAGAGATATTGATTTTGTTCAAGTTGGAATATTTTCTTAGTGTCACAAGGTTGCTTGAGCCACATGGGCATCTAGGTTGGATTAGTAGTTATATGGTTATAATCAAATAAAATATATAACCATTAGGGCTGCAACAAAACTCATTCAAACTATTTCTTTTACTTACTTTTCCACCAATTTTCTTGGAAACCACTATAATTAATCTACTCATCATTGGTTATCTTTTGGGTGGTTTATTTATTGATTTTGGTGGTTGTATTTTTCTGTTGTAGCAAAATTTTTCTACATCCACTTGGATGTCATAATAATTTGTTGATAACATCATCTAACAACCTTATATTGTCACTAAAGTCTTGTTCTATTCCACTAGAGTTAAACTAGTAATTGCTAGCTTAGTCTCTTGCATCATTTACTTGACTTTTAGTGATACATTTTGCAGCCATTGTTATCATTTACTTGCTAATATATATTCTTGTTCACTGCTGCAATATAGGACAACAAGCTTCACTTGATTTTCCTTTTGATTATCTGGCTTGTATATCTATATTTTTTCTTGTCTCGGGCATGTATAATACCGTTTTGCAGGTACACTCCACCTTGGAAACCTACTCTTACCAACACGACTCTTACCCAAGCCATTTTCCACTTCTTTCTTCAACCTACAGTGGTTTTACCTTCCATAATTTCACTTTCTGTCTCAAAACCCCTAGGGTCACCGAGATTCCCCCCTTGTGGTGATTTTCATCATCACTAAAGTGAGGGGAGTGTATATCTAAGGTGATAGTGGGTAGATACTCTCACAGTTGTCCCACTTTTGTAGATTGGGTTGAGATTTTCCCAATCTACAATATGTGCAATAACATGGAATTCAAAAATATCATTGAGTTTGGTTCACCTGGGATCGATGAGTGGATGGAGGATCTTCACAGAGAGGAATATTCCTCAGAGATTGATCTTCTATTGGGATATCACTAGAGTAGGGAAAAAGAGTAGGATACATGCAAGATTTCTCTTAGATGTTACCTTGAGTCCTTGGTCATACCATTGGGGTTGACCAATGCACCTGACACTTTCCATTCTTACAGGCAGTGACAATGGAATCAAGTGATATTTTTTGATGCCAGTAGTACATTAGGCAGGAAATGGAGGGTTCACCCAAGTCAGATGAGTGAGGTAGGTAGGATTATAGCCATGTCAGAGTCCTTTCATTTGGGTTATGTGGTCAAAGAACAGGAGGAAACCCATATTGTATTAGTTAAGTTCACAGAGATTTCAATTGATAGAGTGGTGGATGGAATTATCCACTATGAAGGTTGCACACCTGTAGTCATTGAGTCCACAATTAGGGAGAAGATTATGAGGGCTATGTGTGATTCAAATTTGACAGGGCATTTTGGGTACTTGCATGAGTATGAGGCACCGCAGGTGATAGGTATATTTTCCAGTGAGGTGTTTAGATTCTATGGATTACACACCTCGAGTATAGAGAAAACACCTCGAGTATGTCCTCTATATGGCAGGACATACTCGAGGCTGGTCATGGATTTTCACGCTTATATTTCACCAAGACACCTTCACAAGGGAGGATCCAGGATAGTGGTTTCATTCCTTCAGAGATTTGAGCTTGGGGTTCCAGGAGAGGAGGACTCAGACTGAGCGCGTTGGTCCAATGGTGATGATCAGAGTGGTGTAGTGTCAACATGGTGGTACCTTCCCATGATTAGTTTGGGACTTTAGGATTTCATTGATTGACATTTCAACTACTATTGGAGAGGAGATCACCAATTTTGAGTTTCTCGAGTTCACTTTTTGGAGGCTTAGGAGTGGATGCTTGGAGGAGTGGTATTCTAAGGAATTGATCGAGTTTATGCAGATTATCATTTCTTGGCTTATCTAGAGCATTCAAGTGGATTCTTGTATTAACACCTTACAGACCAGTGCTATGAATAAAGAGTGCTTCACATCATGCATGCTAGTTTGGGACCCTCGCGACTTGACCACCTATGAGATTCTTGTCTTCATGTGGAGAGACATTGTGGATTATATGTTGGGAGATTGTCTGGACAATGCTTGGATGATTGCAGTAGGATAGGGGTGCTATAATATTAGGTTTTTTCCCTTTGACACTTGGAGATTAAGTGTTGTTGATGCCCTATCAGTTTGTGACCACATAGACTTCTCCTGGATGACTAATTTTAGAGTTGGTTTGGTTGACATCTTCTTGACATTGTTTGATCAACTTCATTTGAGGAGCGACATGAGGAGAAATATTGAGGGTTATATGTTACAGTTGGGAATATTCTCTTTTCCCTGTCTAGGATTGAGTTAGCAGCTGAGGTACATTGGTAGGATATAATCCTCGATAGCGGGGATGATTATTTGAGGCATTATATCTTGTGGATGCAGGTGTGGAGGATCAAATATTTATGATCATATTGGTGCAACGACAACATGATGAGTCTTTTCTGGTGATAGCATGGGACCCTGGGATTTTTTGGGTTGATAGCTAAGTCACCTGACACAAAGACACAGGACACAGAGGACACGAAAATACGAGTATCTGATATGGACACGACGACCCTTGAAATCAGGACACGACGACCCTTGAATAAAGAGTGCTTCACATCATGCATGCTAGAGGATGAAGTAACCTGAGAAAGGATCCTGAAGGCTAATTGTTGTAGAATAGGGCATGCTTCCCCATGAGTTTCCCACCATATATAGGCCTGTTTGACCCCTCTGTCTTCAATCACATCATACCCTCCAAACCTCTTAGTGCCAGTGGAGAACTCAACAAAGCCTGCCTCAATCTCATTAAGCAATGCTCTATCCTGGTATATCCTTCTAAATGATATCTTTATCCCCTGTGAAATCTCTCCATCCATGTGAGGAGGGAATCTGGGTGAAGGGACACCATCGATAGTGAGCCACTCTTGGCTGTAGAACTTGGGGTTCAATGAATGATCCAATCAATGCAAAGGTGAACAATTCTTATCCCAGGTAGAAATAAGAATATCTTGTACAGTGGACCATAAGCTCTCTGCTGATGTCCCATACTTAGGGGACTCATTCTCCATGACAATTGTCTTCATAGACTCAATCGTGGAGTCCCATCCCTCATAAAAATCTCGTAAGATGGGCTTTTCTGTGTCTACAAACATCAAAAGAGAAATGATAGGGTCCATGATATTAATTCTAAGATTGAACCTCTCCCACCAACCATCGTCTAACACTGTTTCCTTTACCCTTTTTGAAGCAAATTGATCTATCTTTCTCCAAAAAGACCAAAGATCTGAAATAACCATGGCCCCAAGAGCAGCCTTGACCTCCCTCAACCTATTAAGCATGATGAATGAGGAAGACAACCGAGTATCTGCAATCTTCAACAATGATAGATGTGTGTACTATTTATATATTGTAGGGGCATTGGTATGGTTTTGTACAAAATTCTGGATATGGCGTGCATCATCAATAATAGTGCTAATCCATGTCACATATGAAGCAATGGATTTAAGTGATAAATTCAAGGAATGAACAATGCACAATCTCCAAAATATTTGTGGATATTTAGCTTCCACAATTACGCCAACAACTTTGCAAACATGTGCATTGTCTGTAATAATTTGCACACAAGAATCAACACCTACATCTTCAGTAACTTTTATGAACAACTCACTCATATATGTTGCATCCTTGTATTGTCCAAGAGAATCCACCGCTTTCAAGAAGATCGGTCCATTCTGGGAAGACACCATGAAATTGATGAGTGTATGGCGTGCTGCATTCATCCATCCATCAAAAAAAATACTGACACCTGATGAGACCCATGTATATTTAATGGGTTTCAGGATTTTTTCCACCTCCTTCTTTGCCTTACTCAACAATGTGGTTCTAAGCTTCTTTGAACCTGGAGGCACATACCTTGTTGGAGCTTGTTCAAATAGAGCTCTACACATCTCAACAAACATAGGATACCATGCAACATTAAATGATATGAAGTTGAGATAGAAAAAAATGCAATGGTAAGATCAACTTCATCTCTCTTCTCTTGCTGAAAAATCTTGTCCATTGGACCACGAGTTGAGGCTGCCCTCTTTTTTGGTGTTGGCATGTGAAACCCACTCCCACATCTACTAGATGGAGTCTTCAAGAAAGGAAGAGGATCCTCATTCTTTTGTTTGTTTCTCATTGCTGCCACATTCCCCAAACCAACTGTATCTTCTATCTCCATCAACACTCGTTTTTCATCACCCACTGCTTTACATGCTCCAAGTCCAAAAGGAAGGCCCAATAAATGGCCTTTAACCCGGTAGTAGGTGCTCTTGTATTCAGTCTTGCAAAAATTACAAATCCAAATAACATTCCCTCCCCCAAAAGCCTTTGAGACTGATCCTTGCCCTTTTTTTTTAGTGACATACTTCCATAGGGGGTATTTCTTCTCACTAGCTTGTCTCCTTGCTACAACAGGGTCATATGCATCCCTTGAAACAACAACAATACTAGAAGTAGTATTGGCACTTGAAATAGATGGAGATCTTCCAGCACCTGATGAAGATAAGTTTTGTCTTTGAGAATTGGCATTCCCCCCTCTCTTCTGACCTCTACCTACCATGATTTATTGCTCAATGATGACTCAAGAGTCAAGAGTCAAAGACTCAAAACCAAATATGAAATGTTTAATGAAGTAGGGAAGCTTCCAATTTCCAACAAATAAAATGCCATTAGTTTGCAAATTGCAAGTTTTTTTGTGACAAATAAAAGACCTTAGACAATACAATTTAATCTATGGTATCGACCCCTTCCTTTTACAATTTTGTATTTTAATCTATTATCTACCCCTTCCTCTAGAGTCTAAACTCAAAGACAATACAAAAAGTGGATTGGGGTCTACTTTCACAGCCCTATACTTCAACAATGGTATGCTGAGTTGGGTTATATGGGTGGTGGTAAAGTGGGGTCTATTTTGTTACAAAACATACCCCACTTTACCACCACCCATATAACCCAACTCAACATACCTTTGCTGAAGTATAGGGCTGTGAAAATAGACCCCAATTTACCTCTAAAATTCAGCATACAAATTGGGGTGATTGTGGTCTGTTTTGTATGTTGTGTTTAGAGTCTAAACACATCATACAAAACAAACCACAGTCACCCCAATTTCTATGCTGAAGTTTAGAGGTAAAGTGTGGTGACTGTGGTCTATTTCGTATGATGTGTTTAGAGTCTAAACACACCATACAAAACAGACCACAATCACCACACTTTAACTCTAAAACAGACCCCTAAATAGTAAAATACGCTGTGACTCGTGAGCATAGGCAGTGGGAACTGGGAACCCATCCAAACTCGGCCAAAGGAGTTACTTGTTGGGTTGCTGAGTTGATGAGTTGATGTCTTGCTTGATTTCTAGGAGGATCGTTGCTTGTTTTCTTGCTGTGTAGGAGGGTCGTTGCTTGCTGCCATAAGGATCTATCCATAGTGAAGACACGAAGGCTGCGCTTTTCTTGCTTGCTTCTTGTGTAGGAGGGTTGTTTCTTGCTGCCAGGAGGATCTATCCATGGTGAAGACATGAAGGTTGTTCTCAAACAATGAAATGAACCATAAAAATACAAAGAAAACTGATTTATTACCTCCCACAGGCACCTTTACGAGGGACACGTGTCATAAAATCGTGACACGTGTGGAAATCGTGTCCGGTATGGATTGAAGTCATGTCCCCACCTTATGACATGTGTGGAAATCATGTTTGGTACGTACCGTATCATGTCATCTCAATGACACCACAGATACAGACACGTGGCCTAATATGGACGTGTCAGGGGACTTAGGTTGACAGTTTGGAAGCAGATATAGATAGGAGAGAAGGTTGTTACCTTTAGGAGCCTATTCATATGGTGCAATGTCTCGATTTCATAGGAGGGACATTCTATGAAGAGTGTACTGAGTCTTCACAATATCTAGTTGCTCTACTGATAGATGGCCTTCAGGGTGCCCCTGGTGTTAACACATTGCATGACAATATTGTGGCTAGTAGGTGCTCCACATATTTCAAATGAGATTGGGACCCGAGGATCATCATTAGTTTCAGTTTGGTTCATCTTGATGTTCCTATGGATATGATGCCATTTCTTGAGGACAAGCAATCTTTGGGAAGGGAGGATTTTTCATGTCCCTATTTTTGGATTCCCCTATTTGGCTATGGAAATGACTCCCGTAGATCTTCAACAAAGAAAGAAGAAGTCAAAAGGGGTTGTTTAATGTCACTTAGTTAGGAGATGCATGCATTTAAAGTGACATTAAGAGAATAAAGTAACTATAGATTAATAAGTTACTCAATTATTAAAAGTGATTTTTAATCTTAAAGTGAAAGAAAAATGGGGATAAGAGTAATATTTGATTTAGTCAAAAGGAGTTGTATTTAATCTAGTAAAAAATGGAAAGTTCTAGAATTTATATTTGATTCGATAAAAAATGGGTTAATCTCTTAGAGTGCTCTTGGAGCCATTGTTTCGTTAGTGTTTAGAAAAACCCTTCCACAATTACAATTTAGTTTTGGTGGTGAAATATCCACCCTAGCTAGACAAGAGGGGAATCCATCCATGAATTCCATTTGAGTTTCAATTTTGGGGTTTGGTTTTCAGTAGGGGGAAGATCGAATTGCGCAGAAGATTGTATGAAACTTGTCGGAGGAGGTTGATCCCATTTTTTGTAGGCACAAGAGGGTTTCGAGAAGTTTATAAGTGAAATGATCGCGAGTTGAAGACAATGGTCTCGTGAGGCCCCGCTAGTTTCTCAGGATTGTCCTGCAAGGATCTTTGCGGAATGGAGATTGATACAAGAGGGTTTCTAAAGGTGTCCTCATTGGTTGAGTGCTAGTAGTCCCACAAGGCCCCGCATGACACCTAGCCCCGTCCCATGAGGATCTCTGTAAGAGGGTTTCATGGTTTTGACAGGATCTTTTGATTAGATCAGTGAGGGTTTGGAAGGTCATTTTCAGAACATACATTATTGGAGTAGATCGTGTAAAGTTAGGGAGGCCTTTGATCAGTTGGGAGCACCTTTTGGATAATAATTTGGAATCTACATCAAGTTTTGCTTGTAATTTGTAGTGTTGGTAATTATTTTATAGTTGTTATAGCAACCACCATAACTCTATTATTTCTTTGTATCAGATTCCACCCATAATAATAATGCCATGAGATCTTTTCCATATTTTTGAGCATTTGAATGTCTAGGACATGTTTGAAGAAATGTTCATATGGTAGAGATTAAATTACAACATTCCCCATTAGTCATGAATATATTTGACTAAATATATAACTAGCTACACATAAAAGAACAACAAACCATCACTCTCCCGTGATATTCCCATTGGGGATATTATAGACTAAATCCGAGAAACCTCCAATGCGAGGTGAAATGTTTAAATTTGCAATAAAAGTTATAAACATAGAAATTTTAACATTTAGATCTCTATATTTTATTGTTACAATAATTCTTTTATCGTGTAGTAATACTCCAATTATCAGTAGAACCCCATAGGTTTGTTCTATAAATTGTTTGGTTGTGATTGTGGCTTCCCAAAGAGGGATTTTCATTATTATGCATGTTGTTCTCTAGGTCATGTTATCCCCAACTTCTAGAGATAACTAAGGAGATGATGTATCGAGGCCCTAAGGTTGCATACATGGAGTATCGAGAGACAATTTGACCAATAGTGTCCACTTGCACACATAGAGACCCACCTTGCCACCATTACTCCAGGTTCATCACAACGGTATCCACCACATTAGATAGCTCCCAAAAGACATTGGGTATTTCTCCATGAGGTACAATCCATGTATTATGGTGAGTGTCATTTAAATATTTGAGGCATTTGAATTTGTTGTATCTATTACTGCTTTTGATTATGTAACATTTTCTTAGACATTATGCTCTTTTCCCTGTTTTTACCTTGGTGGTTTACATTGCGCCCTAGGAAGTGGGTCACCCTTAGGGATAGGTTTTCTACTGGGAGGTCCTCTTGATGAGTCATCATGCCATTTATTACCATAATTGTCACTTTCCACACTTCATCCCCTCATCTCCTTACCTTTTGGGATTTTCGGGTATACTGACCCAAGAAGAGGTTGTCCCTCATTTCATGGGAAGAAGGGGTTGAAGGCCCAGAGGCCTATAGCTAGAAGAAGATAAAATCCAATCATTAAACTTCTATATTCTCTCCGAGGGATCCCTTTGAAAATACAATTTCTCTTATAAGAAACTGATGGGACCTATGAAAAATAACTAATAACAAAATGTCAACCAAGGTGGAGCAAGTGTGGGAACTGTTTTTAATGCTTAGGTAGAAGCCCCACACATGTTTTCAACTTGAGGAAGCATGATGTGACCAGGGTAGAGTCAAGGTGGGCACAATTTTTCATGTTTAGGTAAAAGCCTCACCTTGGCTTCAACCTAGAAACATCTTAAAAGAATAAAAGGCAATAAATGGGCTTGGAAAAAGGTTGCATTGAAAACGAAGGAATAACACACCCTCTACAAAGGCACCTATAAATGAGACACTACAACCCATTGTATGTCATGAAATCGACTCCCAAAAGTCTCCTCCCCATCCGTGACACCTCATCCACATGACTTAGAAAGAGTTCCCCTCGAGAAATACCCCTAAACTTGAGGTATGATTCACCCAATAGATCATTTTGTCTACCCTCCCATACCTAAACTTGGAAAATTGCATAGGGTCTTTGAGCACACATTTATTAGGTGGTTTGGATTTACATGCTTAGATGGATATTTTATTGATTTGATCTACTCATCATGATGCATTTGACTCGAGATCCTTGGAGGGCGTATTCATTTGTCTTTGTAGGACCTAGTTGGTGGACAGTTTTGGGAGAAAAATCCTAGCTTGGGATTCCTTGGGGCTTGAATCCCACATTTTGGATGATGATGACATGCCTTTGGAGGCCTAAAGGATACCTTGGAGGATCTTACTCATATTTTGAGGGCTTGACGTCACCCTAGGGATAGGGTTTGGTGGTGATTGAAGACACTTGGCATGTGTTGAAGGAGGAGGCCCATGGATCGCAGAAGAAAATATTTGGTTGAAGACAATTGGCCTTTGGAGGCCTAGCGCTCCCTTCTCCAACTCAACGACTTGACCAAAAGTGCCAAATGTTTCCCAAAAGAAGGATGACATCATGTTTCTAGGGTTTCTCTTATGTGCAAAACATGAATTAAATAATATTAAATTTGTAAATGGGAAAGGTAAGGGTTGTTGACCCTTATATTGTGTTTTACCTTAAGTTTTGTGGACACACATGTTTTAGAACATTTTGTATAAATAGAGATCAACTCTATTTCATTTTGACATAGCTCTCCCATTGTGAGAAGACTACATTGGTTGAAATTTGTGCCTACTTGGGAAACTCTCTAAATATCTCTCTTGTTTACATTATCTTGTGATGGTTTATCTTTGCTATTGGATGGATGGATCATGTGCTAGCTCTCTTGGAGGATTGTTTCTTGCTTTATGGTGGAATTTGCTTGGTGAATTAGGGTTTCATCTCGTTGATGCTTCAACTAGGTAAGGATTTCATGTTTCTTTCTTTCTTTTCTTGGTTGTAAGGTTAATGTGATGATCTCTTGAGGAGTATAAGGGAATACAACCCCCTCCAAGCCCATTGTAATTGTTTGAAATAATTTTTGGTACAAAGGATACTAGGAGGAGTAAAATGGCTTACACCCTCCTAGGTTTTCCTTGGGGAGTAAAAGGGATTAAAACCCCAAGGAAGTAACTCATCCAAATTGTTTAATCAAAAGACTCCATTTACCCAATAGAAAGACACTAATGTTCATGCATTGGAGAAATAAATTATTGCATTGGTAATCATTAAAAGTTGAGATATTGAGATCGTCTAAGGGGGAATTGTTTCTATGTGTTCTAAGCTTGCTAAGGCCACAAAGGCGTCTTGTTTCTCCAAGTAGTTCTTGCTTCTGTTACAACTTTAATGTACATCCATAAGGGCTACAGAAAACCCCAAACAAATTTCTAAATAACTCTCTTTTCAACCATCAAAAGTTGCTAGTAATTCCCCCCTATAGTATATTAGTTCCAACACACTTTTTGGGTGGATTATTTTCAAGTTTTGGTGGCTGATTTTTCTGCTGTAACAAATTTTTTGCTACATCCATAAGGATGATAAAATATCTCTACAACACTTTTTTTATAACAACCTTACATTTATGCTAAAGTCTTTCTCTTTCAATCTTGAGTTGTACTAGTTATACTTAGCTTAGCTCTTGTAACATTTACGTGACTTTTAGCATCTTTTTATCATCTCTAATAATCATTTTATCACTGATATATATCTTTTTTGACTGGGGGACATCAAGCTTAACTTGATTGTCCACCTAACATATAGCTTGTACACTTGGATTTTCTTGTGTCTCGGGCAGGTAAAACCACTTTCCACAGGTACTCAAAGACTTGGAAACCTTAAACCATTTACAAGACATGTAATCAAAGCCATATTCCACTTAGAAACTTGACCTATAGGGGAATTCATATCATCATCTCACTTTCCATATCATTTCCCCCTAGGTTCACCCGAGATTTCCCCCTTGAGGTGATCAATTCACCTCTAAAGTGACAAGAATACCTATTTGAGGTGAAAGTGATAGGTTTTCCCTTAGTTGTCACCATCTTGTGGATTGGGTCAAGCTTTTCCCAACCTACAACCTCTGCGATAACATATCAGATTGGAGGATAGTTTATTTTTCTAGAGTTGTGTCATCTCATTCATCCATTTTCAGTATATGATATTAGGCTCCTATCCTTCACATTGGAAATTTAAAATTCCTCATTGATTTGTATCGACAAATTTAATTCAAATTGTAATTATGGCTCCTTCGGTTTCATGTAGTTTCTTCAAATATTGGTTAAAAATAATCATATCTTAGGCATATAGTGTCTATTTTCTCTTTGCAATGTATTGTTGGAAAGATATTGATCTATGATTTATGCTATTGGCTTGATTTTTACCCTAGTTTTATAAATATTTCCCATTTTTTTCAGACTTTTGCTTGATTGCCATATTTTTAGACTACCAGTTTATGAGATTTTAATCTTAGAAGCTTGTAGATTGACTTGAGATGTATTTTGGTACACATGAACCATTATTCCTATCTTAATTATTGTAAAGTTCCCAAGCCAATTTTGTCCCGGAAACAAGGATTGTTTGACTGTTTATTGGTTGTTTACTTGTGTGTTTTCATGTTTACTTCATGAAGTTGTGCATTAGGGTTTGAGTTTAGGAGATCAAAGCATGAATACATAGATCTGAACATATAGAATAAGTGTTGGGTATGTGTTATATTCTTTACATGTGTGTGTGTGGGTGTGTCAGATATGACAACTGCGTCTGACGATCCCTCTAGTAGTGTTCTTTGGGCGGTTTTTGCTATTTTTAGTGGTTTTGTAAATTAATCCCGGATTGAGGGATTAGGTTTTTGGTATCTACGGAATACCTAAAAACATTATATATATATTTTATGGTGAATGGTGAAATTCGATATAATGAATATAAGAAAGGTTTTCCCAGTTGAGGGTTTCCTGTATAAAATATCTGTGTACTCTGTGTATGAGCCATTGATTAAATTCTGTTTTGCTTAAGAATCTATATGCATTGCTTTACTTCACAGGTTTAAAACGTACAATAAGGAAATGACAAGATACAACAAGAAACACTAATATGGAACCAATAGCTTCAGATCTGACCTTTATTTAGATAATAGAGAGATCTTGATATAGTAGATTTGCAGATATGGGCGAATACCTTAATAATAACCAAGATGGAATAATAACTGCTAAAAAATGTCCAAGACTGAAGATAATAGCCTCCAAAGGAACTACATTGAACTAATGAAGGCACAATATTGATTTCTTCCCCTCCAAGGGCTGGATCCAAATGTCCTAGCTGAGTTGTGCCCTCCTAGATGGCCAAAGATACTCAATATTTCAGGATCCCTCTTAGAGACCTCCAAATGCTACCAAAAGGGTTGGAACAGTAGATCGGGGCAAGACAAACCCCTTGGTGAAGTCTCAAGATGAATGATGAAGATCTAATCATCTAATGGATGAAACCCCTAGCTGAGGTGCGCCCTCCTAGATGGATGAAGATACCCAATATTTTGGCCTCCCTCCTAGAGACCTCCAAATGCTACCAAAATGGTTGGAATAGTAGATCAGGGCAAGATAAACCCCCTGGTGGAGTCTCAAGATGAATAATGAAGATATGACTCTCCAAATGGATGAAACTTCTTTCTGCAGTGCACCCTTCTTCTCTCCAACTCATGCCAAGCTATGATAAATTGTATGGTAGCTAAACCTCCCCCAAAATGGGATAGAAAGGATGCCATAGGCCATACAGAGAAAAATCAGAAGTCCTTTAGGCCAAAAGCCTTCTCCTCTTCCTAGATCAAACTATTCTTCATCAGATGGTGTGCCCCCCTTGTTGGAAACCCCTAAATCTGCGTATTGTCTCTTCCTTGATGATGGATATGCCCTGTACCTGCTATAGAATGGTGTGGGAGGAATATTGCACCCATGGGACCAAGTTTGGATCAATATAGGTGGAATATTTCACCATCGAGTTGTTCCCTATGGTTTGTAATATCAAAACCCTCAAAACGTCCTTGTGCTCAAGAACCCAATGCAAAAGTAATAATAATCCAGAATGAGTGAGAGATGCACCCTCATTTTCCTTTATACCCTGATATAATTCTCTGTTGAGTTAGTTAACCATCTCTTGGGGTTAACTCCTATCTTTTCCACACATGTTCTTTTCTTTTCTTCATTTTACCTTTTCTCCCAAATTCAACTTAAAATTATAAAATTATTCTTAGGTAAGTGCTTTGGGGTGTCTTGGTCCCCATGATGCATGAGACTATAGTCTAGTGGGGACAACTAGACTACTAAGTCTCTCACAACCTCTTCCTCAAGAGGTGGGGGACATTACAGTCTCCCCTACTATAAATTGCTTGCCCACAAACAATTATGATCCTGTCTCCTGGAGAACCTGTTCACTCTCCCAAGTAGCATCCTCTATAGGTAAGTTCTTCCACATGATCAAGTATTCCTTGACGCTCCTCTTTCTTAGCCTCTTCTCCCTTACTTCTAATACTTCCTTTGGAACCAATATTAGTTTCCCATCTTCATCCAAAGGTGGAATTTCTTCAATAGGAGTGATGTGTTTCCCAATGGCTCTCTTCAAGAAAGACACATGAAAGACATTGTGTATTTTGCTGCCCTGAGGTAGATCAAGCTCATATGCCACGATCCCTACCTTTATGTTTACCCTGTATGGTCCAAAGAAGTGAGGTTGGAGATTTCTAAACCACTCCTCTTAATAGATGCTTGTATGATGGTTGGAGCCTCAAATATACCAAGTCACCAACCTCAAACTTGCGCTCCACTCTGTGCTTGTCTGCTTGTACCTTTTGTTGATTCTGTGTCATTTGTAAGTGGTCTTTCAGCTCTATGAGTATATCCTGACTCCGTTGAATCCAATATTGTAACATAGGAGCTCTATTGTCATCGAATACAATCTCCAAAAAGGTGAGGGGATCATAATTGTATAAATCACTCAAAGGTGACATACCAATAGACATGTGATAGGTAGTTTTATAACAATATTCTCCCAAATGAAGCCACTTAACCCATGCCTTTTGTTGCCTTGAAACATAATTTCGAAGGTAGCCTTCAACCCACTTGTTGACTATCTCCATTTTGCCATCAGTTTGAGGATGATAGATAGTACTGGGGGTCAAGGTTGTACCTACCAACCTAAATATCTCATGCCAAAAAGTGCTCATGAACATGCTATCTTTGTCACTCACAATAGTTTTGGGTAAACCATGCAACCCGAAGATCTCTCTGAAGAATAAATATGCAACCTATGATGCACTATAATTTGTGGCAATGGCGAAGACATGATCAAATTTGGTTAATCTATCCACAACCACAAAAACACAATCCTTGCTTTGGACCTTGGGAAATCCTATGATGAAATCCATGGATATGCTTTCCCATTTCTACTCTGGAACATGGAGAGGTTGCAATAATCTTGTCAGATGGGTGTGTTCATCCTTTTTCTCCCGATGGGTTGATCATTCCTTGATATAACGCATTACATCCTCCTTCATTCCCTTCCAAGTGAATCTCTCTATTATCTTCCTATATGTTTTAACAAACCCCTGATGCCCTGCCAAGGGTGAATCATGACATGCTTGTAACACTCATCTTTTCAAGGTTGATTCAAGAACTAGGAAGATTCATCCCTTTTTGTATATAATGTCATCCACAATTCAAAAGTTATCATCATGTACCTTCCCATCCATCAATTCACAAGAAAACCCAATTTTTATATAGTCCACCCAAAGATGTGCTTTCCAGTCAACTGAAATATCTGTCATAGCATAGACCAAGGGTCTTCTAGATAATGCATCAACCACCACATTATTTTTTTCCTTTGAAAAATTCAATGTCAAAGTCATAGGCTTGGATCTTTCTAACCCATTTATGTTGTCTTTCATTTAAGTCTTTTTGGTCCAAAAAATACTTGAGGCTATTTTGATCTGTCTTCACAACAAATTTTGCCCCAATCAAGTGTTGCCTGAATTTAGCCAATGCATGAATGATGACTAACATATCTTTGTCATAAATGGTGTAGAGAAGTTCTGGACCCCTCAATTTTTGGCTCTCATAGGCAATGGGGTGCCTATTCTACATAAGTATCGCTCCAATGCCCTCTCCTTAGGCATCACACTCCAATATGAAGGGTTGTGTGAAATCTAGTAATGAAATTATCGGGAAAGTGCTCATTACCTTCTTCATCCGGTCAAAAGTCACTTGTGCCTCTTGGCTCCACTTAAATGCACCCTTTATAGTCAAATCTGTCAAGGGTGCACAAAGTTGGGATAAGCCTCTTACAAACCTCCTGTAGTAACAACAGATGCTAAGAAATCCCTTTAATCCAGTAATAATCTTGGGTGTTGGATAGTCAAGTATGGATTGTATCTTCTCTTGGTGCACTTGTACTCCTTTCACTCCAATGATGTGCCCCAAATAAAGAACTTCGTTCATGCCAAATTCACATTTGGATTCTTTGGCATATAAGGATTGTCATTCCATGATGGCCAATATCTGCTCTACATGCTGGAGATGTTCCTCCCATGTTTTGCTATATATCAACTGTTATCTCCTCAAATAACACAGTCAAATTTGTTTATTTTAGGTGATAGGAAGTCATTGAAAAATACATTTCTAATTTTTTTAAGGTTCATTTTTTAGAGCCTTAGGTTTGTAATAAAGTTTGAAAAACATTTGATTTGGTTTTCCCTTCAAAAAAGTCAAAACTCAGGTTTCGGTAGCTAAGTGCCTTTCCAAAAGGGCTTCTAAGCCACCGAAAGTGCATAAATTCTACATTTTTATTAGGTTCAGTCATCATTTTCAAACGATGATTTTGAGCAGATGGAAGATCATTTTGAGAAAGGGTCAGAGGTTTTTGTTCCTAACATATCAAAGACCAATAACCTCTATTAATTTTCCTACAAGTGTCATATATTGGGAGAATCAAATTCATCTCAGAGCCCTAATTTTTGGATCTCATAATTTACCTGTTTGACACATGTTTTTGAAATGAATATCACGGGCAAATAAAAATGAATCTCAAATAAATGAGAGAGGTTTGTTCTCAAAAAAACCGATATACAAAAACGTCTCTCATTTTTCCAAACTATTTTTATTTGAGAGATATGGGTGAATCTTTGAGAGGAATATTTCCAGAATTTTTGGTGGCTTAGGCGACCATTTCAACTGTTCATTAGCCATCGAAAGCACAAACATGGCAGAGAGGTCGTATTTTTTCCCAGATCTAATTTCTTAGCCAAACATCTCGAGAATGGTTTCTTAATATGCATGATAATTAAATACATCATATTTAAGGTTTTGTCTTGATGTATGAGGTGTTTTAGATGGTGGCAAAATGGAGATAACCACCTATTTTCTAGGCACATAAAATAGTCTTTGGCTAAAAATAGAAAATTCAACCCATCTGGTTTTCTATGGATATTCAACAGCCTTGGAAGGTTTTCTACACTTGGCAAAGATTTTGAAGGAGATTAAGATCATAAAAGATAAGGAGTTGACCTAGTTTTTAGGATCTCTTCCTATTCTTTTGTGACAGTTTTTGACTGTCTATTTTAAGTAAATCTGATCCTACTTTTCAGGATCTAGATTTCTCATGTAAAGGCTATAAAGCCATAGACTATTGATGTAACAAAAGGGGGGGAGAATTCATTCCTTGAGGCTGAAGGTTCGATTTTGAGTTCTATAATCCAGTGTTATTGTGAAAACGACACTTTCTTTAATATATTAAGCCTGCAAGGTTCTTTCATTGTTATTGTCAGACTTTCTTCTATCTTTTTCTATGCCTATGAGTTGAAAGTATTCCTTTGTCTATGTTTAATGGTCCCATGGTAACTATCATCTTACCTTTGATTGTTAAGAAAGAATCATAAGCATCCTTTGCTAGTTTATTGACCCATCATATATATTTCCTATGTATGTTATGGTTAATTGATTGGTTTTCTTATCCATTTGATTTACAAACCTATCTGATAATAGCTCTTGAAGGCCTTGTATTGCATGAATATAGCTAGACTGTATTGAAGATACAATCCAGTGATTTAAGATATTCATCTTGATCCAAACCCACACCTATTATTGATAAAATAGTTACAAAAAGGTTAGATTACCAAGCATCTCTGAGATATAGCCTAGGAGATTTTCCTGGAGTGATAACAAATTGGCATCATTGTCGGGGAGAGGAGATTGAAGCTTAGCTTCCCTAGGAGACGACATAGTTCTAGCTTTTCATGATAGACAAAGGTTGGACATCATATTGGTTGTAATATTCTATCTGGCGACTCCATGAAGGACGAATTCAGTGGTGACTCCATTGTCTTCAAATGTCAAAGGCATTTGCTACTCTTTTGGCTAGGAGGTTTGCACCTCTTAACTTTTATGCAATTCCTGGTTTCCCACATCCAATACCTTTTATGGATATTTGGGGAGACTACCTTCCACGGTTCAGAGAAGAGAAAGAGGATAATCCTTCAGATCACCTCATCAGATTTCATCAATGCATGGCTTAGTTACATATAAATGATGAATATGTGCTCATGAAGATGTTTTTCTATTCATTGGAGGGTGATGCACATAAGTGGTATTTCTCATTAACTCCTTCTAGTATTTCATCTTTGAAAGAGTTTCACAGAGTATTCCATGAGCATTGCAAAAGGTATTTTTCTTAGGAACTTCTGTTTGAGAATTGTTGTGAAGAGTTTCATTTAGATATTCAGCATATTGTTTCTTCTAGTAGGGAGGATGAAAGTGGATATATTAATGAAGATACATATATGGATGAAGTTCAAGTTCTTTTTATTACTACTTCTCATGAATAATATCTACCAGACAATATTGATGATTTCATTACTGAGGATGCTTTAGAAGAACCTATTGATTCAAATGTAGATGAACATGATGATAATGATAAGGAAAGAGGAGATGTTGTTTCAGATATGTTTCAAAGCCATACTGCTGATAATTCTATGCATAAAGCTTCATCTTTTCCATTTGGATTCTATCTTGATGTTCCCATATGTGATGAATATGATAAAGGGGAGCATAAAGGATTAGATTAGAAATTGATGATGCCTTTTTCTTCATCAGTTGTTGAGAAGCCATATTTGTACATGTTTAAAGATCCAGTTGCAGCCTTGATGGAATCATCTATTTCAAATCAATTGAAAATTTTAAACTTCATTATCCCGCCAACACTCCAGGGTGAGTTTTATTTCTTGAAGAACTTTTTATCACTGCTAATATGTTTTAGACGTTGTCTAATGATGAGTGATAGAGACATGCTCATCTCAGTTTTGGAATTTCTTTAATGGTTACTATGGAAGTTCGTCTTTACTTAACCAAATTTCAGATTTAGTTAGAAGTAGGAGTAGGCAGCTAAATAAGCTCTTCATATGAGCAGATAGATTTCTTTCAGTTTCCTTAAATAAGCAAATTTTCCCGGGGACTTGCACATTATGCTCCCCTTTCTTGGGACAATGGCATTGTGCCCATTGTGGAGCCAAATATTCTGCTGGATGGAGACCATTTCATTGATAAAAACCTTGAAGTGGCAGAGAAAGTCTGGATTGAGGTTTTCTTCTACTTGGTAGAGAACAATGTGTTGTTCGAGGGAATTTTGTTAAAACCCAATATGTTGACTCCTGATGTTGAGCACAAGGAGAAAGAAATCCCTCAACAGGTTGCACATCACACTCTTGAAATTCTTAAGAGGATCGTGCCACGAGCATGGAAGTCCAATGGCATCTGCAGGCTCTTTTTTCTAAATGGAGGAATAATGATTGTTTTGGGGTTTTGATCAAAATTTTCAAACATAAATAATGATCATTTTACGTAGACATGAAGAACTTGAAGGTAGCTACCAGACTCTACAGAAGAAAAGTGTTGAATTAACTCAAACACCGATCATATTTTCCATATTTTCCAGGTATCATCGCCAACGAGAAGAGAAAGGGGAATGCAAAGTTCAATCAAAGAATCTGCAAAAGATTGGAGTGTTAACACACAGAACATCTGATCAACTCAAAGAAAAAGGGCATTCTCTTACTACATATAAATGTGTTTATTGAATTAGAGGTCTGATGATATGAAAACATATAAGCTCGATGTTGTCCAACAATGGTGAGGCAAAAAGAAATGCATTTATGCAATTTTGAAAGCCTACCTTTTCGATGGCTATTTTAGTTTGTACAACTGTCCTTAGCCACCGAAAGCAGAGCTTTCGGTGGCTTACAGGTAAGAATTTTGGCACTCCTAACCATCGAAAGCATACAATAGGGAAAAATGCTACTATTTTTGCACATATCTGAGTTCCCTTGATCCGAATGCCATGAGGATAGTTCCAAATGATAGATAATAATTAAAGTCATCATTATCAAGGTTCTGCTTTGATTTTGGAGGTGCTTAGTCAAGGTGGCTCTCAAAAAAGTGATAATAGCAGTGTTAGTTCTAGTCAAGTGCCACCCCCACCTATTCATCCAATGCATGGATTTTTCAACCTATAATTTTCCTCCCAGACCTCTTACTAATCCATATGGAACATTATAAATGACTATGACTTGACAAGTGGATATCTGAAGCTTGGTGGTACAACTTTTGGAAATGGTTACAGCAGGTTGCAACAGAGCATGAGGAAACTGTAGCAGATCTAGATCTTCAAGGAGAAGTCCCAGCTGGAAAATAGATGACAGAGTATGCATATTTTCCTTCACCTATACCTAAGGAAGAGCAGGAGCTGCAAAATGATGAGGCATAAACCAACAAGCCCAAATTGTCAAAAATCAATCAAATGCTAGGACAAGCATATGATCTTGGACTCCTTGACAACGAAGTTAAGACTAGTAATCAAACGTTGACAGAATAAGATATTGAGTTGTATGATTCTCACAAAGGCTTATTAAACAATATGCTAAGCTGGAGAAAAGGAACCAAATTTTGATGCTAGGTTGTACAGGAAGATCAAGCTTCTAAGAATCAAAATGATGCCTCCAAGACCTAAGGCACATATTTCTCTATAAACCCTAGCAGAAGCAACCACTAATCTTGTTGATAATCCAGGGGCAGATATCAACTCTGTTGATAACCCAGACTCTGCTCAGGCTGCTAAAGCCTCAAAGGAGCATAAGTGAAGATCAGAAGATGGAAGGAAATACGTTTTTGCAATTTTGAAAGCTAATTTCAAAACATAGCTTTCAATGGCTTAAGCAGGCTTTCACAGCTATTTTTAGCCACCGAAAGCAAATCTTTCGGTAGCTTACATGTTATAATTTTGGCTCTTCTAGCCACCAAAAGCACAGAATAGGGCATAATGCTACAATTTTTGCACAGATATAAGTGTTGTTGTTCCAGTTGGCACGAGAAAGGTTCCAAAGTGATGATCATAATTTAGAGCATCAGTTTTATTGCTCTGTTTCAATTTTGGAGGTGTCAACAATGTGAGGAAGATAAAACTTCTTATCTATTTTTGGCAAAATATGACTGGTTTTTCAGGGTGGCATTTTCGACCTCATCCATAATCATATGAAGATCACTACAACTATCGAAGATTATGAATACTTTCAAGGCTATAGGTTTGCAGGGGATCATTTCTAAAGGCCAAATGACTCCATAGCCCAATGGTAAAGGATACATGCAAGTTACAGGTTTGTAGAAGATCAGTTGCACAGGTCAAATGACTCCATAGCCCAGCAGGAAAGGCATTGGATCTGAGGTTCTTGAAACCTTGCAGGGAGGCTTTCATCCTAGAAGGATCTAGATGTTATCTCCTCAAATAACACAGTCAAATTTATTTATTTTAGGTGATAGGAAGTCATTGAAAAATACATTTCTAAATTTTTTACGGTTCATTTTTTAGAGCCTTAGGTTTGTAATAAAGTTTGAAGAACATTTGATTTGGTTTTCCCTTCAAAAAAGTCAAAACTTAGGTTTCGGTAGGTAAGCGCCTTTCCAAAAGGGCTTCTAAGCCACCGAAAGTGCATAAATTCTGCGTTTTTACTGGGTTGAGTCATCATTTTCAAATGATGATTTTGAGCAACTGGAAGATCATTTTGAGAAACGGTCGGAGGCTTTTGTGCCTAACATATAAAAGACCAATAACCTCTCTCGATTTTCCTACAGGTGTCATATATTGGGAGAATAAAATTCATCTCTGAGCCCTAATTTTTGGATCTCAGAATTTACATGTTTGACACATGTTTTTGAAATGAATACCACGGGCAAATAAAAACGAATCTCAAATAACTGAGAGAGGTTTTTTCTCAAAACAAACCGATATACAAAACCTCTCTCATTTTTCCAAACTCTATTTTGATTTGATAGATATGGGCAAATATTTGAGAGGAATATTTCCATAATTTTCGGTGGCTTAGGCGGACATTTCAACTGTTCATTAGTCACCGAAAGAACATACATGGTAGAGAGGTCATATTTTTGCCCAGATCTAAATTTTTCTCAGCCAAACATTTCGAGAATGGTTTCTTAAGATGCATGATAATTAAATACATCAGATTTAAGGTTTTGTCTTGATGTATGAGGTGTTTTAGATGGTGGAAAAATGGAAATAACCACCTATTTTCTAGGCACAGAAAACAGTCTTTGGCTAAAAATAGAAAATTCGACCCATCTAGTTTTCTATGGATATTCAACAGCCTTGGAAGGTTTTCTACACTTGGCAAAGATTTTTAAGGAGATAAAGATCATAAAAGATAAGGAGTTGACCTAGTTTTTAGGATCTCTTCCTATTCTTTTGTGACAATTTTTTATTGTCTATTTTAAGTAAATCTGATCCTACTTTTCAGGATCTAGATTTCTCATGTAAAGGTTATAAATACATAGACTATTGATATAACAAAAGGGGGGGAATTTAGTCCTTGAGGCTGAAGGTTCGATTTTGAGTTCTATAATCCAGTGTTATTGTGAAAAAGACACTTTCTTTAATATATTAAGCCTGTGAGCTTCTTTCATTGTTATTGTCAGACTTTTTTCTATCTTTTTCTATGCCTATGAGTTGAAAGTATTCCTTTGTCTATGTTTAATGGTCCCATAGTAACTTTCATCTTACCTTTGATTGTTAAGCAATAATCATAAGCATCCTTTGCTAGTTTATTGACCCATCATATATATTTCCTATGTATGTTCTGGATAATTGATTGGTTTTCTTATCCATTTGATTTACAAACCTATCTGATAATAGCTCTTGAAGGCCTTGTATTGCATGAATATCAATAGACTGTCTTGAAGATATAATCCAGTGATTTAAGATATTCATCTTGATCCAAACCCACACCCATTATTGAGAAAATAGTTACAAAAAGGTTAAGTTACCAGGCATCTCTAAGATACAGCCTAGGAGAGTTTCGTGGAGTGATAACATCAACAAATCATCAAATAAGACCAAGAGGAACTTCCTCAAATGCTTGTTAAATAAATGATTCATACAATATTGGAAGGTTAAGAAGGAATTCGTAGTGACCATAATGACATCTGAAAGTTGTTTTGGGCACATCTTGCTCCCTCATTTTGATCTAATGATAGCCAGAGCACAAGTTTATTTTTGTGAAGTAAACAACCCCATGAAGCTCATCCAATAGCTCATCAATCCTAGGGATGGGGTATCTATTCTTGATGGTCATTTTGTTTAGTGCCCTGAAATCAATGCACATGCGCATTGTCCCATCTTTCTTCATTACCAACACTACTAAACATGCAAAAGGGCTAGAACTTGTCCTTATGTGACCCATGTCTAAAATTTCCTTGATAGCCTTTTCAATTTCATCTTTATACCTTTTGGGGTGTCTATAAGGAGTAGTGATGACAGTTTTTTCTCCTTCATCCAATTCTAGCATATGCTTAAATCCTCTATCAGGTGGTGCTTCTGGTAGGATTGGTCCAAAGACCTTGTCGTGCCTATCAATGATTGTATGAATATCCAATGAGTAGTGAGAGTGCCCTTTCTTGTCTACCTGTATTGAGATTCTACATTTTGTTGCGTATACAATGTATTCTCTTCTGAAAATAGCCTCCATGTGTTTTGTTGTCACCACTCTAGGTGTATTACCTGTCATCCCTCTAAGCATCACATTTTTTCCACTTTTTTCATTGAAGGACATTTCCATGGTTTTGTAGTTGGTGGTTATGGGTCCCAATGTGATAATCCACTGGACTCCCAGAGTGATATTAGTATCTAGTAGGTCCATCACATAAAAGTCATGTGCCAGGCCATGTCTGCCTAAGGTAAGCTTCATCTCTGGAATGTACTTGTCACAAGGCATGGTATGCCCACCTGCTACCTCCACACAAAATCCCTCAAACTCCATTGTAGGTATATTCCTTCTTCAGTAAGGAAAAATCTATGAAGTTGTGTGAAGCTCCCCCATCAATGAGTACTGAAACCTTCTATCCCTGAAGCACTCCTCTCAGCCTGAAGGTATTGAATTTAGGCACCCCACTAATAGATGCTATTGTAAACTTCTTTTATGTTGTAAGGCCATAACTTGTTTCTTCCCCTTATTCATTTTCTATAGGGTCCACTCTAGGTGAATTTAATTCTATGTTCTGGATATGGATGAAATATTCCTCCTCCTCATTATCAGAAATTACCTCAATATAATGGGCCTTGCCCTTACCCATACATCTATGCCCTGACTCCCAAGGGTCTTTGCATGTGAAGCACAATTACTTCCTCCTTAACTCTCTCCTAATATCCTCATCAATTCTTCCCTTTCCTATATCAACTCCCCTTTGGTCTCGCCCCCCCTGGTTTATGGGTGGTCTAGGGGAAAACATGGTTTTTGTTGCAGATCCCATCAAGTCCCTAGTCCTACATAATGCCTCATGTAAGTTGGTAGGATTAAAAGCCTTGAACCAACCTTTTAGGGGTTCCATCAATCCCTCTGTAAAGAGCATCATCAATCTCGCGTGAGACACATATGGCACCATCACTGGTATCCTCTGAAATTCTTTTATATAGATTTATGGTGAACTAGTTTGTTTGAGTTGTGTGAGTTCCTAAAATGTAGCTCTGGATCTCCCTGATCAAACCTGTCCATAAGTCTCTAAGTGAACTCTATGTAAGTAGTGATCTGGTTATGACCCAAGGTGGTCAAACCATGGTACCACCAATCATGATCTTTTCCCTCCAAGTACATGGTGGAAAACTTGATGGGAATCTATCTCCTTCATGGGGTTAAGTTGTAAGTAGGTATCTATCTTTTGTACCCAAGTTTGTGCAGACACATTGGGAGACCCATCAAAGTATGGAATCTCCATTTTACCTTCCCTATGCTCCAACTCATTATTGTTCCTGTGATAGTTTCTAGGTTGACCCCTTAATTTGATACCACAATATTGGTCCAATGTCACGTGTCTCCTGAATCCTGCACTCAAGGCCTCATACTCCTTGACATATTCTTCAAAGTGGTCTTTTGGTTCATTTAAATTTGTACCCTGTGGTTTTCCATCCAAAAACATAGGCATATAGGGTCTAGGAGTGTCCCTACTATGTGTTGGACCCATGGAAGTCCCCCCTCCAAAGCTATGTCCCTTTGCATGATAGTGAGGATCCTGCTCCTGCTAATTCCTGGTTCCCCCATGGGAACCATTGGCTTCCTTGTTTGCATAAATGCTTGGGCCATTTCCCCCATGTGTCATTTGTAATAGGAGTTGCGTAATATTTTCTTGGTTGACATTTATTCTTTCCAAGGTTTCCTTCATTTCAACCTGTCCCCTATGCATTGTCTCCTAGTTTTGCTATAAATGGAACTCAAGTGTACTCTGTGTGTTGTCTATGGATATTTTCAGCTCCTTTTCTATATCTGCTAGAACCTGTGTCTCACTGTCCTCACTTGAACCCTCCATTTCTATCTCTGGTTCACCTATCTTCCTTCTACACCTTCCCATATAGATACCACTAAAATTATGCATGCGCTAATCCCCACAAGCTGGGAGGATCGAAAGATCTGATACCACTATAAAGTTCCCAAGCCAATTTTTGCCTGGAGACAAGGATTGTTTGATTGTTTATTTTTTGTTTACTTGTGTGTTTGCAAGTTTACTTCATGAAGTTGTGCATTAGGGTTTGTGTTTAGGAGATAAAAGCATGAAGACATAGATCTAAACATATAGCATAAGGAAATGACAAGATACAACAAGAAACACCAATATGGAACCAATATCTTCAGATCTGACCTTTATTTAGATAATAGAGAGATCATGATACAATGGATTTGTAGATCTGGGAGAATACCATAATAATAACCAATATGGAATAATAACTGCTACAAAATGTCAAAGACTGAAGATAATAGCCTCCAAAGGCACTACAATGAACTAATGAAAGGCATAAGATTGATTTCTTCCCCTCCAAGGGTTGGATCCAAACCTCCTAGCTGAGTTGCACCCTCCTAGATGGCTAAAGATGCTCAATATTTCATCCTCCCTCTTAGAGACCTACAAATGCTACCAAAAGGGTTGGAATAGTATATTGGGGCAAGACAAACCCCTTGGTAAAGTCTCAGGTTGAATGATGAAGATCTGATCCTCCAACGGATGAAACTCCTAGTTGAGTTGTGCCCTCCTGGATGGCTAAAGATACCCAATATTTCGGCCTCCCTCCTAGAGACCTCCAAATGCTACCAAAATGGCTAGAACAATAGATCAGGGCAAGATAAACCCCCTGGTCAAGTCTCAAGATGAATAATGAGGATCTTACCCTCCAAATGGATGAAACCTCTTTTTGCAGTGCCCCCTCCTTCTCTCCAACTCGTTCCAAGCTCTGATAAATCGTATGATAGCTAAACCTCCTCCAAAATGGGCTAGAAAGGATTCTCCAGGCCATACAGAGAAAACCCAGAAGTCCTTTAGGCCAGAAGCCTTCTCCTCTTCCTTGATCAAACTATTCTTCATCAGATGGTGCGTCCCCCTTGATAGAAACCCCTGAAGCTGCGTACTATCTCTTCCTTGTTGATGGATATGCCCTGTACCTGCTGTATAATGGTGTGGGAGGAGTATTGCACCCCCGAGACCAAGCTTAGATTAATATAGGTGGAATATTTCACCACCGAGTTGATCTCTAGGGTTTTTAATCTCAAAACCCTCAAAACGTCCTTGTTCTTAAGAGCCCAATGCAAAACTAATAATAATCCAGAATGAGTGAGAGATGTGCCCTCCTTTTCCTTTATACCCTGATCTAATTCTCTGTTGAGTTAATTAACTATCTCCTGGGGTTAACACCTAGATTTTCCACACATGTTCTTTTCTTTTCTTCATTTTACCTTTTTCTCCCAAAGTCAACTTAAAATTATAACATTATTCTTAGGTAATTTCTTTGGGGTGTCTTGGTCACCATGATGCATGAGACTATAGTCTAGTGGGGACAACTAGACTACTAAGTCTCTCACAACCTCTTTATCAAGAGGTGGGGGACATTACAATTATTTACATCTTAACAACTCTCATTGATATTGATAAGGGGCACAATACAAAATACATCAAAGTATTAAGAATATGAGGAAGGTGGCATTACACCATGTTATCCACGATTTCTATGGATAACTAGGAGATCATGTCTCGAGGCCCACAAGTCCTAGACATGGAATACCAAGAGTAAGATTGACCTGAGCATGGCCCCGGAGGGCCCATCTTTCTTCTTCTTCATCAGACTTGTCCTGCCAGCAGCAACAACATCCATCACCTTCGGCTTGGACTTGTATTAGAGAAGACTCTTGCTCCATGAGGTAATTAGTCCAGGTATCATGGTATGTGTCATGTTTGATCATTATAACTTTCAGATATATGCATCAGATTCCTTTTATTTCTGATGACTGCTTGGATCTTACACTAACCCACTTGACCATGGTTGGGGGGATTGACAGGGTACCCTAGCAAGCTTGTACCCATAGGTTTTGGTTAGATACCAGGGGGGATTTTGAAGAGCCATCGTCCGCTCCCATCATATTATCATTTTTACATCTTATCTCCCATTCATCTATCCCATTCCCCTAGTCTGGACATTAGGATGACCTATTTGTGGGGTTACACCTTACCCTATGGGAAGAAGGGGCTAAAGGCCCAGGGGGTAAAAGCAGTTGGTAAGAGATAAAATCCATAAAAAATAAAACCTAGAGATGCCTCACCTAGGGATCCCCGAGAAGGCAATAAAAAGCCTCTCGATAAGAAACAAGAGGGACCAGAAGAAAAATAATAAAACAAGACCTATCCAAGAGGATGGCGGGTCTCATCACGAGCCAACCCATTATGTTCATAGGTACCTAATAGTATGACATTGCCATTATCTGGTTACCATGCCAGGGCAGTGACCTTTGGTTGCATGGCCAAGGGAAAGGGGGTCTCATCATGAGCCAACCTTATCATCTCTGTGAAAGTACTTGTGGGTAACATTGTCAGCTCTGGTCACCACGCCAAGGCAGTGTCCTCTAGTTAGACCTTGAAATAAAGAGAAAGAAAAAGTAATAAAGAAAAGAAAGAATAAAAGCAATAAAGGGCTTGGAAAGAATTGCATCCATGACAGGTACAACTCGCCTCCTACAAAGGCACCCATGGATAATATTCACCCCTGTCTTTCACTATGTCTGGACATCCTTGGATCACACCACCTCACATTACATGGCTTGGATGATATCCTTTGGAAAATTTCCTTTTCTTATGGATGCTGGCCCAATAGGGTACTTTGACTTTTTCTTCAACTTTGTATAGTAGGTCATTTTAATGTCTTTGAGCTATTAGATCATATTCTAGGGGTTTTATGCATGCATTTGATAAAATTAATGATGAAATATGATTGACATTGCTATGATCCCGAGGACTACTGAGCCCATGGAGGGCGAAGTTTTTGATGTGCAGGACCATGCTCGATGGATAGGTACCAAGTGGACTGGTACACATGGGGAGATGATTAGTTCGGACCTCCATGGGGTTGAAGAGCCCATCAGATGGTTGTTGGGACCTCATCAGGGGCAGAGACAGGACAATGATTGGTCGAGCCTTTGCATGAGAGAAGAAGAAGGACATTTTCATCCAGGACGCCTTGGCTGAGCCCAACCCTAGGGGGTTGACCCACTGCAGGTGGAGCGTGTCCCTCTGTTGACCCAAAACATCCTCTAGAGGCCCTTGATGTAACCTCTAGTGCATGGCAGTTTGACAGGGCAGTTTGGCATGTGTGGCAGAGTTTGGAGGTCTAGAGAGGGCCAACGTTTGTCATCTAGTGCTGTGATTTGCCCTAAAAAGGGCCAACGTTTCCCTCAAAGGGGCTAGACGTCTTGCTCATTGCTCATTTAGGGTTTTCTTTTAGCAGTTTAATGTAAAACAATATGATTTTTAGTTATTAGCCTTGTCGGCTATTTTGATGACCTAATTTTAATTAAAGGTCATTGGATGATATATATTGAGGATGTTTTCCCTCATTTTGACATAACACAATTCACTCACACTTGTGAGGTCTGATTTTCCGCTCTTCTTGGGTATATTTTCTTGCTAAGTGAGGCGCGCTTGCTATTGGAAGGATATTTTTGGTATCTTGTGGCATTTCTCTCAAGGAAGGTTTACAACTAGGGTTTTCTTATGCTTCTCTTCATGATATGTAAGTGATTTTCTTGCAAAAATTCTTAATTGAATGGTTGTAGGTGTAATTTCTTGCATTTGCTTATTAAATTGCTGATTTGAAACCCTAGGTAACAAGAACACAAGTAGGTCATTGTTACATGTCCCCTTAGAGAGAGATTTTTCAGCCATTGAAGAAGAGGTATTGAGCCTAGCCTTTGCTACACTCATCTTGTTTCTTCCCTTGAGCTAGCGTTGAATTTTATAGGTTGAAAGAGGGTGACGTCCTAGGCCTAGGTTATCTACACCTAGGGCCATCATCTTCTAGGGTTTGAAAGCCTTGTCCTTACAACACTTTCTCCCTTAGACTTATCATTTATGCTAGCTGTTTTGCCAAGTTGACCTAAAGAAGGAGGAGAGAGCACGAGGCCTTGCTTAAGCAACACCATAGTGAGCTTCTTTCCATTAGGGTTTTGATTCTAGGGCCCTACCTTGCAACACCTTAGAACCCTTCCTTCCAGTTTTTAAGTTTTTATCCTTTCAAGACCTTGTGCCCTTATCTTGTTTGACTCCATATACCCTGAGGAACTGATATCTAACCTCCAACGTTGAAGTCTTAGTGTACAAAACCACTCTCATAACTATAAATGTTGAAACCCTAACTAACAAACTAACTTAATTAGGGCCGATGTTACAGTTGGTTATCCCATCTTGACGTAGAAAAAGTTGAATATAAGCAATTGAATGGTGATTTGAAGCATTTATTGAGAAAATTGTTGATTGGATACATTGTTAGCTTAGTCATGTTGATAGATATTGATGAATTGATGCTCTTTCATTGCTAATTGACAAAATGTTGACTTCATTTGTATCTATTGCTCTACATTTCTTATTAAATGATAGCAGATAGTTATTGAAGTACTAACCCTTTGATTTATAGCCTGCATATATATATATTGTATTGTTGTTGTCTTGTTCCGGGCAGGGGTTTTTTCAATTGGGCATACACTTCATTATTGGTTGTTTAGCTGGGCTGTCTGATCTGGGTGGTAACATGTGAGGAGGAAACTTTAACCTTGCTTTATACCTTAGCCTCTTCAAGACCTCAGGTTGCCGGGGACATCTCCCCTGGGATAACCTCCCTAAACAGAAAGAACCTCCCCATTGAGGTGACATTGGGTGGGGAAGGTTCCTGTTACGCCAGTTTGATCTCTATCCTTTAGCTTTTGACCCAAACTACAAACTGTGTGATAACACACCACATTCCACTTTAATGACAACTTCTTTCATCTCCAACATATATCGCAACTCAATGAACTCGGCCTTTGCCAAACATTGGTAAAGATGTTTGCATGTACTTCAATTCTACAAATTTAAAGTCAATAATTCCACTCTACATATATCTCTAAAGTAGTGAACATCTAGCTCCACATGCTTAATGTTCACATTAAAAACTAAATTCTTTGCTAGTTAGACTGCACTCTAGTTGTCGCATCTCATTTATGTAGTCTTTCTTTGAACAAGTCCAAGCTCATATAAGACATTCCTAGTCCACATTGTTTCCTTCCATGTTTCTTATGTCGCTATATATTCAATCTCACAAGAAGAGAAAGAAATAGCATTTTGTTTCCTATTCAACTAACTTGACCTATACCAACCAAAACACATAACCTTTTATAAACTTTCTATCATTAGGATCACCACCCCAATCCAAATCTATATAACCAAGAAGTTTAATTTTTCCACCATATGCATAACAAATCCTATAATTAATTCTGCCTCTAAATATCTAAAAATTCTCTTAGTTTCCTTCCAATGGCTTTCCTTAGATTCTCCATATAGCTATCACACAAAAAACATGTATATAGTATAAAATGGGTGAAATAAAGAAAATATCGAACAACATATCTATGCAAAGTAGGGTTAACCTCTTTTAAAAGACAAGTTGTATATAACTTCACACCAAACTAAAAAGGAGCATGTGCACTTTTATAATCATTCATTCTAAACTTATGATGTAAATCAAAGAATATTTATGCTGATATTTGTTACTCCCCAAGGTGTGACTAATTCAAAGGCACCCTCACAAGAGTGTTGTGTTGCTGATTTGCATAAGTTATCTTTCTCCTATTCTCCAAAATCACATAGTTCTCTCAATTTCTCCTTCAAATATGTCAGTGTGCTAGCTTAGCTATGGTATATCAAATCTCCTCCCTCAGTCTTCAAACAACAAGCACACTTATGGATGGTACATTATGGTTTTCACTATACTGTATTTGATATTCCTTGAATTAGTGTTGTACTTGAATGTGGTGTTATAACTTCTGAGTTATTCATGAAAGTGGTAAGCATTGAAATGAGATTTGATAACACTTCATAACATTTATAGTTTTATTATTTTCCTCGTCGTACCATGGGGGACACAATTTTCCTTTAGAAGTGTCGTCATTTCTTGAGTCAGTTTGTAGTATCGAGAAACTGGTTAAGGTAACACTTTCTACATCCTAACCGTACTTAACACTTTCCATTTTCCCCATTCCATCCATAAAAAAAATCTATTCCTGATCATGTTTGACTTGTCAAATGTCACCAAAACAATCTAATAGAGAAATCCTAAGTCAATTAAGCCAAAAAAGGCTAGAGGTGAAGAATTATTACAGTTTAAATCCAAAAATACTAAAGATTTAGCTATGCCACCTCACTATGATGCCAATGCCCCTAGTCCCATGCTTGTCAATGAATATATAAAGAAAAAGGGGCTTGTTCAATAAAATTAACATACAAATCAAAAGATAAAAGGGGTAGTAAGAAATAATGCCAAGGAAAGGAAACTCAATGCTAAAGCTCCCTCTTAAAGGATTCCATATAAAATCCTTGTTCTTGAAAGCTAGTTTAACAAAGTTATAATACC